>VYXC01003453.1:589289-673766 GCA_013397175.1 Platysteira castanea
AAAAAAGTCCTGAATAATTTTGGACATATCTCAAAAAAAATGATCTTTTAATGGAAAATGAATAGGTTTTCATAAATAACTTTTTCTATTTTTCCAGTAAAATGAAGATGTTGTTTCTCTTGACTATACTGCCACCACTTTTCCATTGTGCTCAATAGATTTATAAATAAGTTAAACACATAAATAGTGGTAAGACTGAGGTCTTTGAGACAAGAATTTGGCCAATCCAAAGTGCAGACTAGTTTTTGTGCTAGCCCCAGTGCTGCACAGCATCTGGGCTGCTGAACCATGGACATGGAGAGGCTGCAGTAGGATGTGGCCTGGGATCCTGGGGATGTCATCCTATCCCTTCTCCAGGTGTTTCCTCTTTGACAGCAGATAGCTCAGCATCTCCGTAAATGCCTCCTGAGCTATTTCCATTTAGGACCTGCCCTATTAAAGCACAAAGTTAATTTAACCCTTGAAGCTGTGAACTGCACCAGCTCAGGGGCTGCTTCGTGCTTCCCAGTGCCAGGGCAGCATCCTCCGAGAGAGGCATGGGAAGCCCAGCCAGGATCAGTGATTGCTTGCACCATGATCTGCCTGGGGTTGTGCATCACATCCTCAGGCACGTCTGTCTTTGCGTGTATCAGGAAACTCCATTATTTTCGGGGTAGGATGACTCCCAAGTTGAAATTTAACCAGGCACTGAAATCACCGGCAGTGGGGACTCCCTGCCACAGCCCAGCCTGCCCCAAGCTGTCCCAGTGTAAACTCTCAGGGCAGTAAAACCCCCCAGCCTCCAGCCAGGAGACAGATCAGAGCAGGGCTTCTGGGGCTTCCTGCCCAAACAAGAAAGCACACTATTTACTAGTGTGTGCTAAATCCCCCAGCCCAAACCTATTAGAGAACTTCCCCGTCTTCCCCAGACCACCCCAAACAACAGCGACACACGCTCGGTGGCTGCAGGAGGGGTTTGCTGCAAGGGGAAAGTGTGCTGCTGAAGGATTCATCCACGAGTATTCCTTACTGGTTCTCCTGTGCCAGAGCTGCACTCTCCGAGCAGGGGACGGTGCCATTCAAGCCCTCTTCTGCCTGGGACCGCAGCTGCTTCTCCCGCTCCCGCCGCCGCCGCTCTCTCGCCGCCTCCTCCTCATCTTCCACGCTCCACTGCGCTGTCAGCCTGCCAAGCCAGAGGGAAAACCCATCTTTAATGCCATCAGGCAATCCTGTAAAACCTGGTAACAATCCTCTGAGGCGTCCGGGCTCCCCACGGCAAGCAGGAGCCTTCTGCAGAGGAGTGCTCCCACTGTGAGCGGTGATCCTCGAAGTGGCATCCTCACCTCCATCAGCACAGCCCCGCAGTGGGACTGGCCGATGGGCAGGGATAAGGTGGGACACAGGGACTGGGAGAGGGGTGCAGGAGAGCCCGCAAGTCTCTAGAAGGAAGATGTGGTACATATCCCCTTCCTCCCAGACCAGCCACCTTCCTGTGGGCTGAAGCCCACTGGAAAGCAGCATTCCCTGCAAAAACACCTTTGCACCCCAGGAAGGGTTTGTAAATGGTCCTGAAGTGCTGCAAGATATCTGAAGGGTTTTTAAAGGGTCTTGCAGTGCTGCAAGATACTCACCACCCTCATCTCAAGCTTTGGCCCACAGAAGGCAGAGCTGTACCCTGGGAGTGAGTTTCCTTAGGCAGCTGAGCTGCTCCTGCCTGACCAGGAGCCAAGGAAACAGTGGCAGAGGGCAGCACCGATGCCCTGCTCTGCCCTGCTTGGCTTCCTGCCACCCCTGCAGAGAAGAAAAACCTGCCCTGGCTTCTCCCAGACATCTCAACTGGTGGATAATCACGCCTCTGTCAGCAGAACAGCCTCTTGCATCCCCAAGGAAGTGATAAGGCAGATGCCACATTCCTTCTCTGGTGATAACGCCAGTCCAGTCACTCCCCACGTGGGATCAGCTCCTGCTCCACGGGTGGCACCAGCTGAGATTCAGGCAGAAAGGGCCATGCCGTGGGGTGGCCACCACTCACCCAAAGGGCCTGTGATGGCAGCTGGAGCTGGGCAGGTCTGACTTGTGGTACCCAGGGCTGATGCTGGGGCAGATGCCTCCTCACCCCCCTTGCCCCTGGCTCAGCCAGGTCCAAAACAGACCACAAAGGCTGTTTCTCCTGGCGTTTTCAAGCCTGTTTACAGAAATGTCTTTCAGGAAGGCACACACATGGGACCCAGGAAGTCGATCTCCCATCAGCAGCCAGGATCCAGCCCAACCTGCGTTTCACCCCACCAGGCACACCCTGAGGACTGCAGTCCTCTTAGGATGAACCTGCTCAATGGGAGACACAGTGCAACATCATTCAGATTGGAACAAAGAGCCTGTGGAAAGGAAAACGGGGAAAAAACCCGAAAAGAAATGCCTTAATTGAGACTTGTTTCAGCCCAGTTTGAGTGAACAAGGGGCAGGTTTCAGCTGGCCTCAGGAGTGCCACTGCCAGCCTGCCCAGCTCTGCCCACAGGCTGGACTACGAACCACGTGAGAGGGCCTCACTTCACCATGGTTCTCACCAAAAAGCTGTTTTCTTTTGAAGTTCAGGACAGATACCCCCTTCTCCCAGCAATGGGGAGAAAAAAAAGTCCACTGGGATTAATTGATGAAAAATGTAACCTTTCTAATTGCACTGTGAACCTTGTTAGCCTTTCCAGGGAAGGCTCACTCGGAGCCTATTTTACTCTGCAGTGCCAGCAGGACTGTTGAGCTTAGCCCCAGTAGCATCCCTTTGCACAGTGGTCCCACCACCACCCTGTCAGGAAGCTGGGGATGAGCCCAAATCCCTGCCCTCCTGAGCTCCCACCAGCCCCATGGCAGCAAAGCCAGGCTGTGAGCCCAGTAAGGAAAGGTCGCCCATCCCTGCTGTGCCCACGGAGGAGCAGGGAACAAAGCAGACCCCAGGACCAGCCCAAGATTATGCTTCACTGCTGTGTAGTTACTGTCTTCCTTATTTTGGGTGGGGTCTTTCTGCAAGCACCAAATTCAGCTCTTTTCCTTTTTTACCCCCTCATCGCCCCTTGCCACCTTGGTCTCCGTGTGGAACAAAGCAGACCCAGACCAGAGACTGGGCTCCCCTCCTCCCTTCTCTACTCATCCCACACTCCTATTTATTATTTTTCCTCAGGTTCCCATAGAAACCCTTGTCTGTGGACCTGGCAGGAAGCCACCATGTTGTTGTTTTTTTTTTTTTTTAATATATAAATGAAGTCATTCATTAAACTCTGCCATGATCTCCCTCCCTTGTGCGACAGCTCCAGATAGTCTCCAATTCAGAAAGGCTCTTAACCCCCTCTCACCCATATCGCCCCAGTTACGAGAATCCAAGTCCATGTTTATGCCAGAATTAAATTAGATTTGGATTAAAATATTTCACCCTCCCCTCCAGTTCCTTGGGAAGCTGCTGCAGAGGCGGTGCTGCACCAAGATCCCCAGCTTGGCCAGGGTGCTCCAGGGAGCCTGGAGCGGGGGTCCCTTCTGAACCACATGAGCTTTCCACACTGTGAGAGCAACACTGGTTGGCAGCCCTCTCCCTCTCCCAGTTGGATGTGACTAACTCTCTCCCCATGACCTCACCGGCTCGCTATTCTGTCCCTGCATCCTTCGAACAGGCTGAGGACAGAGCCGGGGGCGACTGTTTTGGGAAGGAGGATTTTTCTGCAAAAGCAGAGAAATAACTTTCCCAGCTCCTTTTGCCACAGAGCAACTCCAGCGCCCAGGTTGCCCGCTGCTGTGCTGGGATGTGTCTCAGGCACTCCGAGCATCCCAGGGGGGCTGCAATGCTGGGAACACCATGCCTCTGCTCAGCAATAAGGGCTGCAGATAAAGCCCCCACAGATTCAAAAATACCAGCACCCTCCAGCAAACACCTAAACCCAGTTTATTTTCAGATTCTGAGCTCTCTGTCATGCTCAAACAGGCTGGTAGGGGAGCGAGGTTTAATAAGTGACGTGTTGGGGTTCAGTAATCACACCGACAAGCAGAGGAAAAAGGACAATTACTTTTTGACTGACCTAGCGGCACAAATATTTGTCTTTAGTGAAAAACAAACAAAACAAAATGAAGCAAAAAACACATGCAAATGAGAAACTAAGCCTTGCCAAAGTCCTTGTGTTTGGGTCAGCTACAGGGGTTTGTTGGACCACAGACAAAATGTGCCATTTCAATTTGGACAAGCACAAGTGTGAGCAGGGGGTCAGCTGTTAAATTGCCTTTCGAAGCAAAAGGGTGGAAAGATTTAATTTCAAAATGGTTCCATTTACTAAAACGGGGCCATGGGCTCCCATTTGCTCTAATTGTTCACAACCACATGCAGTAACTCCACATGCTCAGCCCACAGTGGTATTTCACAACCATCTTTCCCAATTCTAGAAATAATTACCCAGTGTTTCAGGATCAGGCCCAGGCTGATCTCACGTATCTTCACCTCCAGCCAGCACTGTCCCAGGCTGGTCCCAGGCTGGGGAGGTTTGGGGAAGAAGCAGACTCATAGCTGCCTGTGGGACCAAGCACTCTCAACTTCATTTCACCCATCACAGGACAGGGAAATGGAAAGCAAGACTTGAAGTTTGAGGAGCTGCAAGATGAACTACAGCGTGCTATGCTCCTGCATCCAGCCACGTGCCTTTATAAAATCCCTCTATAGAAGCTTCCCTCAAAGGAAGCTTTGCTGGCCCTCTATACAGGGCTTTTCATGCAATGTGAAAGGAATTTCACCCCCTTACACAAACTTTAGTGGGACTGGAGAAGGGAGGAGAAAAGGTAGAGAGACCTCAGTGACTCCAGCAGCCCAGAGCTGTGGCAAGACTTGCTCCAGCAGGAGCTCATCACAGAGCTGGGCCATTTCTCTTACATGGTCCCTACACCTCTGCCAAGAGCTTTTGGAGGTCTTGGTTGAGCCAAACACACTCTGTGGAAGGGGCTTCTCTCTTCCTGAGGACATCCAGCAGGTGTAAGGATGAGCTGAAAGCACCTTGTTTCAGCTGTGCCCACAGAGATACTGCCTGCCAAGCATTTGGGATGCCTGGACTTCTGCTCCGACCGGGGCCAGCTGCCTGTTTCAGATCCAGCCCTTGACCTCACCTCCCTCCAGACCCCCAGCCAAGGGAAGGGTTTTACTTCTGTTTGGGTGACAAAACACCTCTTCCTGCAGCACAGCCACACAGGCACCCACTCTCCGGCTGCCCTGTTCCACATGGCCACCAAGGCCCGCTCCAGACTAGTCAGCATGGCCGGGAAGGTCACGTTTCCTTTGGGCAATTCCTCACCGGTACTCGAGGAGATTTTAACATTCGGGCAAGGGAAATTTCTGGCACCAGATGAACTGTGTTTAAGGGAAACTCTGTAGACTCGAGGAGTCTTTTGCATGGTTGACGGCTCAAAGGAAGCTTTGCTGGCCCAAACCCAACCTTCAGCACTAAAGCTTATTCCAGAAAGGAAAATCAAATGCCTCCCGGGGGCTTTGGGCTTTGCAGAGCTGCGCCAGAAAAACTCAGGAACCCTCTACCAGCACACTGGACATTCCTGTCTCCTGAGCTCACCACGGTATCAGGCCAGGAGTGAGGTGGCTTTGGTTGCTCCCTCTGTTGGGTAGGTGGCCCCTGCAAAGCCAGGGTACAAGAGGGAAGACCTTTCTGGAACAGGATTTAGGAGAAGCCATGTGCAAGCTGAGAAGATACACTGCCCTATCACCTGCAAAAAACCCAGTGTCCACCACAGCTAGAAATATCCCCTGGAAGCCATGGGGCTGCGTGAATTAGAGAAGAACTGGGAAGGGCAGCCCTGCCTCCCCCAGCAGCCATCCCATTGCTGCTCTGTTGAGGTCTGGGGAAAGGAAGATGCCAGAAACCAATGCAAGGGACCTTCCTCTTCCTTGCAATCCACTGCAGCCTGTCACAGCGCCAGATACAACATCAGTGCAGAATACAGCCTAGGACTGTCAACAAGTTCATCTGCTGCCGAGCAGAGCTGCCAGGCTTTATTTCATATTGCATTTATCACACTTTTATAAAGGGCCCTGACTGCTGGCAAGGAAACGTGCAGCTCACCCTATCACACGAAAGGGAAGAGGACACCCTCAGAAGGCCACAACTCCCTCACCCACTTGACCTTCTGCCAAAAAATTAATCACTTATTAGTGGCATATAATGGCTCTGTGTGACTGAGTCAAGTGTGCTGAAATACGCAGATAATGCCTCCACTCATGTCATTCAGAACCACTGGTGTCAGGCCACCACAGAAGTCATGGGTTTCCATGGCTTAGGAGTAACGTGGCTGGATAGCAGAGATTACAGCTGGGTCATCATCCCACTGAACAAGGAAGGGGGTGTGGATAGCAGTACGATACAGGGAGACTGGGAAAAGAAATAAAATCAAGAATTATTATGTCACAGCCTGAAGTTTATTTCAGCTTCACCTCAGGAGAGTTATTCTAGCTCTGAAACAGCAGCGTGTCAGTCAAAGGCAGCCAGAGATACTCCACAAGCCTCTCCCTCCCATACATTCATGTAATTCCTCAGCTGCATTGCTCTGTTCAGAGTCCAGGCTACAGAGTTTGAACAAGAAGCGGGGGAAGGGGAGAGGAAAAAAATGCATCTATGTGCTTCACCCTCAGCCTTTTTCTCATACCAAGCTTCCCCACCCCACACGTAGCTGTGCAGCCTCAGCCACGTCTCCCCGTTTCTCCTATAAATCACGGGTCACCTTCAGGATGTGAACAGCAGGATAGAGCCGCTTCACACCCCGGAGTGGCCGTAGAGCCCATCCCCACCTCCTGCTGGAACTGGGGGTGTGGAAAGGCAGCACGTATGGGGTGATAAGGACACACCAAGGCATCTGAACAGAATATGATACAGCCCAAACTTGCATCAAGCAGAAATAGAAGGAAAACCACATTCAGCATGGCAGAGACCCATCTCCCTTTCAAAAATAACAGCAACTCTTCTTTTTTTAAACAGATCGTGGATTTCCTCTGCAAAAGCACATCCCGTTTCTGCCCTGAGAAGGATGTGCAGATGTACAGCCATGCATCACATGTGCCACATATAAAACTCTGTCTAGTTTAGCCTTCATTAAGTCCCCTGCAAAGATTGACCTGTCACTGTGGCATGACAGGCAGGGAAAGCCCCAAGACAGTAATTTACTGCTTCCACAAGCAAAACAAGACACACTTGAAAACAAGAAAGCTGGTGGCAAATGGCAGGAGCAGACCCTGGAGGAGGGACGCAGGCAGGGCTGGTCCTTCATCATGAGCTTCGTGTGTCCCCTCCTGTCACTCACGGGACAGTGGCTCCAATAAGGTACACGGAATGCTTCATGCTTCCGGACGCCTTAGGTGATGCATGACCACTCAGAGAGGCACGAGGCAACCAGTGGGAACAACTGTTTCTTTTTATTGTTATTGATTTTAATCATGGCAGACAGAATCCAAACGAACCCCTTCCAAGATGATGAATTGCACCCTCAGGACCGTGGGTCCTTAGCACACAGATAGGCTGGTGCAATAACGTATTAACATCACCGGTCAGGAATTTGGCAGGGGGGAGGAAAGGGCTGGAGCCCGCGCCCTCCCAGCACTCCACTGCATTCAGTAGGTGTGAGAAATCAGTGCTGTGTATGACCTCAAACCATGGCTCTTTCTCACGGTCTCTCCATCTCAGCCCTAAGGTTCAAGGAATTGGAGGGTTTTTTCTAAAGGGCAGGAAGTCTGGGCTCTGTTTTTGCAAGGGAGAAGCATGTCAGAGGAGAAAATAGACCTGTCAAAGAGATGCAGACTGCCTTATCCAGCTTTTGTGTTGTATTTCTCTCCACTTTCAGATGGAAGTACGCCTTCACAGCCTCCCCGCCTTGGCTACAGTCAGCCAGCACCCTTCTTGACACACTCATGCTAGAAAACAAGTCTGAGCCTAGAAAGACGAGCAATCGCCTCAGCCCTGCTTCAAACCGGGATTAAGAGCAAGATTTGTATCAGCGTGGTGCTTTTTATAGCACAGCTGGCTTGGCCCCCACTTTGCAGCCCCGGGGGCGAGGCGGTCCCCCCAGCAGCAGCAGGGAGTTCGCTGTCGGAGCCCTGGCAGGAGGCAGCGGGAGGCCGTGAGAACGCGCTGCTCCGCTCCCCAGGAGCATGGGGCTCTCTGCGCTCATGGCCATCGCTGGCGAGCGCTGCTGCAGCACGAACCACAGTCAGCAGCGAGCCCTCGGTCCCTGCTGCGCTAAGGCAGAGTGTCTTCACCAGGAAAAAGAGTCTGTGCCCCGAAATACTGATCCCAAAACCCTGTGTTCCAGATTTTGTCCCAAAACCCTTGGGTTCCTGGCACCCAAGCTTCTTGCTGTGAGACAGAGGCACTTGGCTGCCCCAGGTGCCCTCTGCCCACCACGGAGCTGAGGGATGGTGCTGCTGCTATTTGATGCCTGTTTGATGCTCCATCACAAGAGTTAGAAATGGAGGGAGAAGGAGAAAAAAAAAAAATTCTGGAAGTTGAAAATTAGTTTTTAGACACCATCCCAGCTGCGAAGTCTCAGGCCTCGGCTTCTCCATCCAGTGCCCTTTCTAGCTGAACCAGCTCAGATACACGTGGCGGTCTTCTCCACACCATCACAGGATGCCGATAACCTGTGGCTCCAGCCCTGAGGGGCTCAAATGCTCACTACAGCTTCCCAAAATTTCCGTGGGCTCAAAGTTCAGGCCCCGAACATCCAATTGCTTGAGAGCAGGTAAAATTCTGAGTCCGGCCAGGCTAAAGGCAAACAAAACCCATGCGCTGGTTTCTGGGAAAGGTCAGTGGTAGGTGGAGTTCTGACAAAACAAACCCCAGGGCTGGAAAAATCTGGGAATGGATCCACAGAGTACTCAGAGGGGACAGATGAGCTGCTTCAGCTGGAGAGAAAGGATGAGCTGTTATCCTAGGAGTGAAAGCTGAGGGTGGGCACCCCACAAGGCACCCAGGGAGGGACTTACCCACCACGCACTGGCTTAGCCCTTATCCCATTACCCTCTCCCTGCCCCACAGCTCAGCTGGGCTGCAAATCCCCAAGTTCCTCCTGGCTTGCAAAATATGGTGCAAGCAGCTGGCACCACAGAAGCCAACCTGGGACGTGGAAATCCCCCAGGCATGCCGTCAGTCGGGCCCAAAGGGCTCTCCTGGATGCTCCTCCCTGCCAGCAGCCTCTGCTCATGTCTCCTTTCCCATCTGCCCTCCCCTTGTCGGGTCTACAAAGGTGCCCATCAGTTCTGTCCCGGCCACAGCAATGGGACACAGAGGGATAAAAAAAATGAAAGCCACTAATAAAACATCAAAATAGGGAAGATTCAGGAAGAGGAGCACCATAGGCTACTCATGACACATTGAGGCAGCGTTGCAAAGCATGAATCACACTGATGAAGGCCCTGTGTCCCCTGCTGTCCCCATGCAGGTATCCCTCCCTCCTCCTCCCATACAGCAGCTCTGCTACTGGCTCGTTCCTACACGTTTCAGTTTCCCCATCTCGCCCTAAAGAGCTGCCCCACTTCTTCATGGCAAGAATTCCTCACTCCCTATACCTATCTGGGAGCCAGGGAGTTGAAGCAAAGTGGTGCTGCAATAGCCCCTGGAGGCAATAGCTATCTCCCAGGCAACAAACTGTGCCCAGACCACGTCCTGGCATCAACCACACACTCCCCCACCCCAGAGAAAATGTTCTTCCCCTTCAAAGCACCACCCAGCCCTCCCAAGTGCTTCAAGCTCCTTGTTCCCAGCTCAGCACTCAGGAGGTCAAGACAGAAATACTGGAGCAGCATCTTCCCTGCTGAGACACATCCTGGCAAGCTTTGGGAAACATTGAATGCAGGCAGAAAGGAAGGCATCCCACAGAGCTGGGCAGAGCCCCCATATCCTGATCACACTAAATATTACCCTCAGGACACGCACCAAAATTCAAGGAGTTCAGGGAATTTTAAAGCTACCCCTAGTGCTGAGGAACTCTAAGCATCATCAAGAGCATTGCTTGAACATGTTGTAGGGAGAAAGAAGGGGCCCTGCAGCTGCCTCATGGGTGCCAAGACATGAGTGCTGGCATCAGCTGGAGGTGGCAAGCATCTCATCACATATAGCAGGCCAAAACACAGAGGCATGCAAGATTCGTTTCAGATCTCACATTTTGGTTTCCCATGTTAATGACTCCACAGAAGATAAAGCAAAAATCCCATCCTACAGAGTAAATAATTAGCTCAATCCCGTGATCAAATTTTCTGACTTGTTTTCTTCCCCCGAGCTTTTTCATCCTCAAGATTCAGCGCCCTTTTCCCACAGCATTATTTGCACTTCAGGCTCTATGGCATTGCAAAGACATACAATTAGAGACACTGGTTTATTTGTTGCTTGTGCAGCAGCCATGCTCTGGAGCCCCTATTCTGGACCAGGTCCCCATTGTGCGGAGAGGCACAGGGTGCTGGAGCGTGTAAGAACACTGTCCTTTTTCCCCAAGAACAAATCACAGCTCACTTCCTAATGGCACCCCAGATTCACCCACATGCTGGATAAAAACCAAACCAGCCAAGGTAAGAGCGGTAGTGCTTCCAGCTCACATCCACGTGCCCGCACACTTCACCCCACGGCTGCACGTCCCAGCCAGGCACCCACAGCCCAGCAGTGGGGACACAACTGTGGCAAGCCACCACAGCGCTCAGCGGGAGCAGTGTCAACCAAGAGGCCCAATAATCCAGTTCCAAGGAGCAGCACAGCTGCTTCACAGAGGCTGATGTGTAGGTTAATTAAACAGCCATACTCCTTTGTGAAACACTTGAGGCTCAATAAATAGAGGGAGAGTAAAATTCCAGCAGGAGCAGATAATGAACTGAATGAATCGACATGACAGGTGCTGGATCCCTATCTTATTTATAGGAATTCATTAGAAGGATAAGGAGAAAGAGATCGTGATAACAAGATAAAGCGGCTCATGTTTGGAGAGGACTAAAAAATACAAAGTCTTGTGGGCGTGTGAGGGATCATCGCTGTAAACGTGCTACAAAGGGAGAAATATTTCCCCAGAGATATCCTGATAGAGAAACTATGCTGGACAAGGGGAGTGCCTAGGCACACGGGGCAAAGCAGGGAAGGTAGATAGCCCTGGAATTGTCCATTCTTCTCATACCTTTCCCAGGCAATTACTCAGCCACTCGTGCTCTGCAGTTGCAAGGCCTAACCCTGGGCTCTTTTCAGCCTCCAACTTTTCACACGTAAATGGAACATCCCTGCCTGCACCTTCTGCAAAGCCAGTGAGGAAGAAGCAGGGCTAATTTTTCCAGTTCACCTCCTGGCTGGGCAGAGATGAAAGATGTTTCCCAGAGTGCTGGCTCAGTATTTCAGCCTTCACATGGGCCCCTTTGTTCCTAGTGCTCCCAAGCACACCAAACCACTCCAGAGCACAGTGTGTGGACTAAGCCTGTCAGCAGTCAGTGGAAAAGCCATTACATGCAAACCTGACTCCTGGGACTGGTGTTTGGGTGATGCCATGGGCCCCTTTGTCTGAAATGCTGGGGTTTTGTATCAAGCACAAGGCAGGATGCTTAAAGCTTTGGGACTCAGCTCTTCAACCCAAAATCCACAGGACTTATACTGGTTTCAGTTCAGGAACCTTTAACCCAGCTGCTGGACAGCTGGCAAGCAGCTCCCATAGCTGAGCAATGCTCAGAGAAGGTAATTCCCTGGTTATCCCTGCTGATGCCCTGCAGCAGGAGCAGCCAGGTAAATCCTGACACCACACTGATATCCCCAGGGCTCGTGAACACGGCTCTGAGCAGCTGTTTTCACTTGTGTGCTCCAGGTCTCCAAAGCACTCGGGCACACCAGAAGAGCCCAGGACCTACACAGGGTAACCACTCTGCTGCAGTCACCTTGGGACAGAAAAAAGCAGAGCACAGCAATCTTGACAGCAATCTATCTTCAAGCCAGGAGCCTCAAGCCATTCACTAAGGAAGCTCCTTCCTGCAGCCGAGGTGGCAGGGCTTGCAGAGCCAGCCCCACGGCCGATCTCAGGATCTCCAGGAGAAACTGCTCCAGGAGAGAACTACAACTGCAAAATAGGCTGTGGTGCGTGTGGAGCAGCTCCTGCCTGTTCTGCTGTTGAATACTGTGAGCATGAGTGCGGCTTTTTGTGTGTAAACCATAGAAATCCCTCACACCCTACTCCATTCCTCATCTATAAGCAGGTCTGGAAAACACAGCCATAAAGCTAAACCTCAATCAGATCAAGTGTAATAACCCCGCTGAGGAAAAATATCACCTTGTTAAAAAGCCCCTATGAGTCTCTGTGACACCAAAAGTCCCTCATCCACAGCAGGAGGAACTTGGAGATGCCCTTCAGGACAGGAAAATACCTCTGGTTTAGGCTGTGCTGAGGACAGTTCTTTGGACACCCCTTCTCTGTGTATGAAGCACATGTGCTTCCCCTTGCTCCCCCACATCTGTCACCCTGTAAAATAAATTGCCACCCAGCTGTAGGCAGGCAATTCCCAGCCCAGTTCATTTGCCTGGCCCTCCTCAGTACCAGCTGGCCCCAAATCCGAGCTTGTCCCTGCCTTCTGCACAACCACAGAGGTTTCCCTACCCCTCTAGAGCCCCTGACAAAGCCCTGTTCTGAAACAGGGATGTGTAACTGAGATCCCAGCTCCCCTGGGCTGAGAGCAGGGAATGGGTCCAACAGGCCAAACAAAAGATGAACAGAGAGGAGTCAGCTTCTCCTGCCCGCTTCCCACCCCAGGGTCCTGTGCAACCAGTGGGAGCTTTTCTGCCAACTTCCCTGGGTCCAGAAGGGGAGAGAGTGGCAGGGACTGGATGGGCTGCAGGAATCCATTTCCCTTCCAAGGCAAGAAACTAATTTGAGACATGAGGCTTAGAGGCTGCATTATCAGTCAAGGAGATCCTAAACTGACCGGATAATGCCTGGTGAAATAAACCCCACCATGACATCCTCCACCTCTCGGCTGGAGACCAGCAGACACAGCGAGCACAAGGGAGCCAAGAGGCACCCAAGATGCAGAATGTGACTCCAGCACTCCCTAATTCCACCTCTCACCCATCCAGCTGCTCACTTAAATACGAAGAGGTGAGAAGTGCCTCTCTTCAGCACAGCCAGAGCTACCAGCATGGCACACCACCATCATCCAGAGATGGATCGCAGAGACCCATGGAGGGAAGCAGCAATTCCAGCCCCCAGGGAAGAGCACAGTGACCGCATGGCAGGGAATCCCAAAGCCAGCAGACAATGTAGCCGTCCTCCCCGGCTCAGCGCCGGCTGACAAACGGGAATAAGCCGAACTGAGCCATCCACCTCCCTGCCCTGGCAATTATACTCTGAGAGAAAGGTTCAAAGCACTATTGTGATCAATTAAATCGAAAAAAAGAGCAGTGTCAGCTTGCAGCCCTGGGAGGATCCGGCCCTTTACTGATCTCTGAATTAAAAACGCACATCACAGCGTGCACAACGTACAGTTCCTGCGGGGAAAAAAGAAAAATCCTTTTTCTAGGCAGAAGCGTTCAGCACTCAGGAGACACAAAAAGCCACGCACTGAGCCTCTCCTTGCAGGGAGAGGGGAAACCAGCGGCTCAGGTGAGTGTCACAGTACAGTTGTGCTCAGTTATTTCAGTCGGGAGCTCCTGGAAAAGCCATCAGTTAAGTTCAAATCTGCTTTTCTCATACAGCTTTTGGGGAGGAGAGGGAGGGTTATCTATTATCCTTCTTCCCAATGCATCGGGTCTGCTGGAAAACCAGGGTAAGGACGAAATCCAGCCGATTTAAAGGGACACGCAGATGGTCGGTCTGAAACACACACTCCCTTTCCCCCCCCGGCGTCCCCCACCGGGCCCCTCGGCGCGGGCACATCCAGCCGGAGCCGGGAGCGGATCCCCGCGGGCAGGTGGGCGCTCACCTGATGAGGTTCTGCAGGCCCTGCTTGCTGGAGTTCCTCCTCAGGATCGCGCTGGTCATGGTGGCCGAGCCGCGGCGGGCAGGGTCCCGCTGCCGCCCCCTCCCCAGCGCCGCAGGCAGCCGCCCGGCACTGCGCGCTCCCGCGGCCCCCTCTCCGCCTTCAGGAAGTTCTGCAGCTGGTTTCCTTTTGNTAGCACCTTTACCACTGTTTTTCTGATTACACAAAGCAACTAGGGAGCAGAAATCCAGGTTGGCAACTTGCACTCGACGGGCTCTAAATCACTGCCGCTCCATTCACAGCACAAGTCTTGCATGAAGGTCTCACCTCCAAACAGTCCCCACACGTCCGAAGGTGAGCCAAGAGTCAGATTAATACGGAAGGGGCTTTGCACTGGGAAATGCCACACCAGAGAAAAATGTTCTCCTGGGGTGGAGATAGAAACTGGATTTTGGGGGAGGCCAGAGAGCTGTAGCCTCAGGCAGGCAAGCAGTCTACACCCCGCTTCTGCTCTCAAACAGTCCCCCGCACCTGCCCAAGTCACCAACTCGCCAGTTTTCCCAGCCATCAAATTGGCCAAGAGGAAAAAAATCTGGCTAAATCTGGCTTGCCTCCATGAAACACTGATATTTCAGGGGATTAAAGAAGTGCGTGAGTGTTTGATGAAGGACTAAGATTACCGCCTGCCAAAACAAAATGCCCATCTGCCACACATTCAGATGGTTGTTCTTCATGCTACCTCCTCATGGGAGTAGTCTTGGGAAGAAAAAACAAAAGAGTCTTTTTCCCTAACCAGCATCTCCTGGTCCACGTGTGCTTTTTGGGTGAAAAGAGATCTTCTGCCATGCCAAACCAACAGGTGCCTGGACTTGTACCTAGCAAGTTCCAGCCCTGCCTTATACTTGCACATTCTGGTGCTCATGGCATGGCCTGCCCATGTTCCCCAAGGTAAATGGGAATATTCCTCTGGCTGTCTCCAAAATGGGAGCAATTATGATGGAACCACTCTGCTGACACCCTCACCTTCCTTCTGTGTTCAGTCCCTCTCATCTCATTTACACGTTTCCTTTCAATCACTTCTGCTGAAATGTTTCTTGATGCCTTGTAAGCTGAAAGGGGGAAGTTGCCCATGAAATACATCAAGAAATCTCAATTTAAGAAAAGGAAATGCCTGCCCTTCTTTCCACTGTCTCTTTTTTTCAAAACAACTTGGTTTTTTTTCCCTGCAGATATTTACTAAGCATCCCCTAAGTGATTATGAACAACAAAAACCACAAAGCACAGGCATTGATGCTGGCCTCACTCTCTGCACTGCTCAGATGATATCACAGTGCATATTTTTCTCTCTAAATTCAGCGAGAAGATGCAAGAGATCCACCACAAAAGATCTCTGTTGCTAAAAAAGAGCTTGTCCCAGCCCTGCAAGTGCTTGCAGGAGTAATTAGGTTTAAGCATGAGAACATTCCTATTGACTTCACCACAATTGGCCAGAGTTGAAATGAAGTGTGCACCTACAGGGTTTTCTTTTTGGAGAGAATCGGCCCAAACCTGCCACTGACTGCCATGGTCCAAGCCAGGCAAGGATGCAGCTTGGAGGAGCCCTGGCAGGCAGAGATGTAGCTCACAGCCATGGGCCAGCAGCAACTGGGGGTTGGATGAAATCACTGCAAGCACTCTTCCTTCAGGCAGAGACGCCAGATGATCCGCAGGGAGCTGAGGAAGGGCAAGGAGGAATGCAGCCACTGCCAACAGGAGAAGGCAGGAGCCTACTGGAGGCAACAGGATGCTGTTACCTATTGGAGGTGAGATTCTCTGTGTAAATGGGCAGAGGGAAAAGCTGTTAATTCCCCCAGGAAGAGAGCCTTGGCTCCACACCGGGTTTGACTCCCGGAGGATGCCAGCATGAGCTCCTTGTCTTGAAAGCACTTGGCAGACTTCCACCCCAGTTCCAGGACTGACTGCCTCTCAGAGATGGGGCTTTCAGTGAACAGGGCTGATGAAAACCATGCTTGGTTGATGAAATGCAGGACCAGAGAAAGGTCATGACATTAGCTCTTACTGGTCTAAGGTGCTAAGATAATTTGAAAACACCAGAAGTGATGCAGTGAGAAGGGGGGTCCCTTAACTGCAGCAGGCATCAGGCTCAGCTCTGTGTTGCTCCCAGGGAGAGAAATTCCTGGTACTGAGCTCTGCCTGGAAAAATCTTTCAAGGTGGCTGGGCCACTAGACCTCTGTGGAAGGCTTCCTGCCCTTCTCCCTGGCTTTCATCTTTGATAAAGATACTAAAAGTGACAAGATAACTCATTCTTCCTCCAACATCAGCAGGATCTTGCAGGACCACAGGGAGAGGAGAGCAGAGCAGGACCCACAGCGTGCAAGAAGGGAGGGAACCGTGCACTAAGTGACACAGGGACACAGTCACTATCCTCATCTCTATGGGGCAGGAAGCATTTAAACCCACTATTCAAAAGCACGAAAGAGGTGCCCACAGAAAAAGAGCAGTGCAGGAGAAATCCCACACCATAGCTTTAGTGTGCAGAGGCACCTTGAGTCCCCTCTCCTCTCCTACCCCTCACTGCCACGTGCATCGGTGTGAGTCATGCCCTGTATCCAGGAACAGTAGGGTCAGCATCAGTCCCACAGCTGCTCGGATCCTTTCACAGAAACAAACCCTCTGCTCCCACCAGGAAGCGGGTAGGAGTACAGTGGACACAGGAAGAAAACAATTAATTCATCTGTTATTTTTTGGCACCATTTAAGATAGGAGAACCACCATAAATCTCTGCAGCAAAACACCACCCCACTACAGGAACTGGGGCGCCTGGAGCACCCAGGAGCAGCCTGTGTGGCACTGGAGTTTCCCAAAGCTCTTCCCAGCAGCAGGGAAAGCAGAGAAGTTGAGGTGCTGGGAGACAGAGCGGGTCTGCCTCCATCACTGTGGGAAGGAGGGCTGGAATCCCAGAGAGATAGGGCTGCACCAGTTCCCGTTAATTACACAATCATTCTGCTATGTGGGACTAGTTGCAAAATCAGTTGAAGGCTCACACATGGTCAAGAGAAAGAAAAAAAAAAAAGGAACAAAAATACTCTAGTCCTGCTAGTGAGGAAATACAGCTCCAGCATTTCTCTCCAATACTGCTGGGATGTAAACACTGTCAGCATAAGCCCCAAAGTACAGTCACTGTGAGGGCCAGTCCTTTACAAGTGCCACTATCTGCCAGCATGGTTTCCAGAGGTCCGTGCCTGCATGTCAGCAGTGAATCCCACCCCGAGAAGATGTTCTCACCACAGAGACAGCCTCTCATCTTTAGCAAGGACTAAAAGCCCTATATCAGCTGGAGACCCTGTGCCTCCACCAGCAGCCCCCTAGGACAATGGAGTAGATGGGGGGCATCTCTGGTTTGCACCTTTCCCTCTGCCATCCCAAACCTCTCCCCCTATCCCAACATCCCACCAGCCTCTCTTCACCAGGCACGTGCATCCACCACTTTGAAACCAGCCTGACAGGCATCAGCATTTGCCCAACCCCCTGGGAGCCCCAGTTCAGGGAAGAGGGCACATCCCTGGTACATCAGCTGCATAGGTGGTGTGGTTTACACACTGGCCTGAGGGGTTAGGATTTGCCCACCTCAACTTCATCCCGAATTCCCACTTAACTCAGTCCAGCTTACTCTGCCAGCACTCACTTTCGGGCAGCCAAATACAGAGACCAAGACAGGCAATCAAGAGATAATCCCAAGGAAACAGCAGGACTAGCAGCCAAAAGCAGCACATTGTCTCCTTCCCACCAGAACAGCTCTTTACAAGCAGCAAAGTGTGCTGCCAGGAGGGCAGGGCGCCTCACCTCTGCAATTGGCTCAGGGTGCAGGGCAAGGAGTCCAGTCCCAGTGATGCTCCCCAGCAAGTCTTCCTCTGTCCTGGCCATGAGTCAGGAGAGGATATTCCCAAGCCAATGCATGACCCCAGGGGTGATCAGGGAGGGGGTGCCGTAGGCGGGAGCTGTCTTGGCTCAGAGTTGTTGCCAGGCCCACGCACTCAGAGGAGCACCATGAAAAACATGTATAATTGTGGGTCTAAACAGCCAACAAACACTGTGTCATACTAAGTCTGAAATATTTGGCATGGGATCAGTGATGACTTTCTTCCTATGATATCCAAAGAGGCAGAAATGAGAGGGAATCAGAAACCCGATCTAGAAGGAGCATCCTTCTTCCTCTACCCCACCGCTACCTCTCACCCTCACACAGAATGGAAAAGGGACACTCCCTGGGGTACATCCATAAACCTAAAACCCCAAGAGTTTGCCTCATCTATCAGTGAGAGGGGAGGCTTACAAGCCTTATAAGAGAAGGTGCTTTTGCTCCAGGGGTGATACACACAAGGACAAAGGATGCATTCCAAAAACAGGGGAAGGAGAGAAGCATGAACGGGGCAGCCCAGCACAGTTAAAGGAGATCTGAGCCCTCGTTGCACCCAGGGCTGTGCAAACAGCGACAGAGACCACCTGAGCCACTTTGGTGAGCCACCATCCGGGTTTCCCAGACCAGGGCCAAGACCAAGTGACTCAGCCAAGCCCTGGAGGAGTGCAGCTGGTCCAGCATGTTGAGCCAGCATCATTACTGATACCCTGCACTGCTATCTATATATTATGTTAAATCAACAAAGCCATTGGGAAAGAGACAGGAAGACAAAACAATGGCCACAGATAAGACACTCCCATCCCACACAGGAGGGTCATTACAGGACAAGAGGAGAACTATTGGCCCCAAGGAGACAGGCTCCATCTCGTAGGGGTGCTTGTCTACCGCAAGGCCAAGAAGCGGGACAACGGACTCCAGCCAGGGTGGATAAGATACAGGCAGCTGCTGCCAAGAGGTTGTCTTCCCCCAGCAGACGCTGTAGGAAAAGTCTGAAAAAAGACCTTTTTATAGCATCACATTGCTTCGTCACAAGTCTCTGCTCACCAAGGTTTGGAAAGCTGCTGAATAAATCTGAATTTTGAATGTCTGTTTAAAATAAATGGAGTGGTCTTTGCTTTGACTAGGTGGATTAGATGGACACTGGGCAGCTGAAGACACTTTCAGACATCTCCCATGTTGGGTGTAAGAGGTGCACAACCACTAACAAAAGCACCACCTTCCTTCACCAGGTGGCATCTGTGTGACGTGTTTAAGCATCACCCAAAGCCATGCAGCACGTTTTGTGGATGGGCTTGTAGGTGAGTTCCACTGCACGAGCGCAGCCCTCTGTTGAGCCGTGCTGCTCAGCTGACCACACAGCTTTCAAGAAGTAAAATACAACTTCTGCCCAATATAAACTTATTAGCTCATCTGCAGCTGGTTCCAGGCTCTGATGCAGCACCGTGTTGTGCAACACAAGCAGTTTTAGCAACCATTAATCTCCGCTTTACACTGCCGGGCTGTTACTCCAGCTGGGGTCAGGGGAGACTAACTGGATAGGAAGGAACTCCCAAGCACCATCTGGCAGTTCCTGCATCCCTCACTTCAAGCTGCTCCTTGTCCCAGGGAAAGGCATCTAGTATCAGCTTGCCCATATCCATCCATGCTTCCCTCACGAAGCTGGGCAAAAGACAAGAGCTGTTTTGAAAGGGCTCACAAAAGTATCTTCATGTATCCAAAAAGCTTGAGGACACGTGGCTCTGTCAAGGGTGAAGACAGTCATTAATGCTCCAAAGCAAGGTCCAAAAAAAAAGGTCAGAGAGCCTTTCTGCACACAGGGCAGCTAATGCTGTATGCAGGAAGATGGCAACTGGAAGGAAGAAGCAGCAGAAGAGACAAATGCCAGCCCGAGGAAGAAGTCCCACCAAAGCAGGGGTGCACAGCCTGTGTATCACAGTAGTCTGCCCTTCAACACAGCTCAGCTTGGGCACAGTGCTGTCAGCTCCTGTTGTGGCAAGCTACGTGACAACTGCAAGGAGTTCCACTTATTTTAAGAGGAAATTATTATTGTCATCCATTTTATTGGGGGAGAACTCTGCCCCTCCCAAATAGCTGGCAGCCGTGATTGTTTGGGGTCTGTCAATAGTTCAGGGTTTGTCAATGCTAATGGCTCCAAAGCAAGCTTGCACTGGAAAGGAAACTGCTTCTGCAGCAGAAAAGCACAAGCATGCACAAGCACAGAAGAAGAGATCATATTTTCCAAACTATCTGGCAAGGACTTGATAAAAGGCACTGCACAAACTGTCTACTCAGCTGCAGCAAGCAACAGATACCTAGAGCTGGGAGAGAGGCTTCCTTGGTAATGCAGAATGAATCCCTAACAAAAAAATCTGTTTTCAAAATAAGCACATAAGCAAAAGAACCGAAGACCTCCAGCTGATGCAAACTGGCAGAACTTCCTTTATGGCAGGCAGAGGGATGGTGCTGACATACACTGGAAAAAGCATTTGGGCCTACGTGTCTGTACTATAGCAAGAGAAATGCACATAAACTGAGCTCCCGCTAATCCGGGTCTTGCGCTTCTCAGATCAGTTCCCTGCAGATTGCCCCAAGTTTTCAGACCACTGGATGCAAGTCACCAATGAAGCCAGCAGAAGCCCAGTGACTGCCATTTCCATTCATTAATAAATCCAGCTGGGTTTGCTCGTGCATCTTCCTCTTTACCCACATGTTCCTTGGACAGTTACCAGATGCGCCAGGCTGCTAGGAACCACCACTGCTCGTGTGAGACGGGCTGAACCCGAGTAGTTCCTGGATCTGACGCTCCCCCATATGACTGAAGATGGAGCTCTGCTGCCAGCCCCAGCAGCCCATCCCAGGAGGCACTTGTTTAAAGTAGCAAATAACAGAAGATACTCCGTCCTGCCTTGCTGCAAGTTCTCCTGCAGACGACGGGGGCTGCGGGAGTGGAGCCCCCAGAAAGCCACTGGAGACCTGCCCGTGAGAAAGACAACTCTGAGTGCCAAGACCTGGGATTAGGACACTTCAACGGCTGCCTCACACATCTGGTGTGTGTTAGGACGGATACACTGGCAAGGAAAACATCCATGGGCTCCAAGTGGGGCTGGTTAACCCACTCGTGACTGAGCCTCTGTGGAACACGTGGACAGGCCGAGGACTGCGAGATACCTGGCCAAGCCTCAGGAGAGTGGGATTCAAATCTCACTAGTGACCTGTGCTTCCTAGATGATACTGGGAAATCGGGCAGCAGTTCAGGTGCCTAAACATAGATGTCAAGCAGGGGATGCCTCAGGTTACTTAAGACAGCTGCCAAGGCCTGGCAGATGTCACACAGGTCCAATAGGAAACCACCTCTTCTGGGGGCCAAACCCACAGTGGGCAAGTTCTACAGTCAGGGCATCCCTCCCCGTTCCTAAACATCTCAACCTCAGCTGTGTGGCCTTGCAGTAGAGATAACTTGTCCTCTTTCCCTGAGACAGGAGGCCACGGGCATAGCCACAGAGCACCCACCATGGTGACACCATGTGTGCTCCTCTGGTACTGATTGTACCAACTTCATGCCATGCCAGACAGCTGCTTTCCCAGAATGTGCAGCACCTCCTAGGACGTATTTTTTGACCCATACCAGATGGCCATGATCCAGAACACGACCTGGGTAAAGAGGCCGTACAAATACACCCTCGTGTCTTCCTTTCATTGATGTACATCCCCAAGGCTTCTCCTCATGAAAGGCTTTAGAACAGAACTGCACCATGAAGATCCATTCCACATGGATTTGGCTTCAAAGGAGGCCAAAGCACCTCCTCAGTAATCCCTAAAGAGTCAGCCTGATGAGGAAGTTATTGGACTCCTACCAAGGGAACAGGAACTGCAGCTGCAGGAGGTCCAAGCTGCTGTGGATGCTGGGGGAGCGGAGCCCTCCCTCACCTGTTCCAGGTGAGCAGGCACCATCCCTCCCAGGCAGGTTTGCAAAGCTGGATTGTGCCAGGAGGGCTGCATGGGGGGGATGAAGAGAGAGCACCAAATCCTTGTGATGTTCCCTGTGAGCCCCTGAGCACCACTGCAGGTTTGCACTCAGTCAGAGCCAGATTAGACTCTCAGGAGTCTGGTGGTCATGCCAATGCCTCCTGAGCCTAAGCAACAGCTGTATTTGGGCTAGGCCTCCCACCCCCCTCAAAGAAAAAGCTGTTCCCAACAAAAACATGGCACGAGGTCTAGGAGTACCTCCTGGCCAGGTGGTCTATCCAGATGTGAGTCAGTGTCCTGACACAGGCAGCAGCCAGGCTGGATGAGTGCCTAGCTGGGAGCAAGCCCAGCTCTGGGGAGAGCAGCAGAGCAGCAAGGAGTCAGCTTAGCCCCCAGGCAGACCCCACAGTTGGGCATGTGGGTCACAGGGGTGACGGATGCCAAGGGGGATGCAGGCAGAGCATCAGTCAGGGCTGGATTAGCAAGGTCAGTGAGGGTCAGAGCAGAGGGGCCCAGGATCCCCAGGGCATGCCAGGGTTAAGCACTTCCCTGCTGCACAGCCAGCCCTTCCAGTTATCGCAAGGTTTTCAGATTTGGGGAAAAGCCCTAAACCCTCTGAAGTAAGTTCACCTTACAAAATCCAGGGGCAAGGGATTCCCACAAGCTTCAGAGCCAGACTTCACACCAAGAGTTTTAAAAAAGCCAGCCCTCCAGCCAGCAGAGAGTCTTCTGTGTTTTCGAAAGAAAAGTGCAATTCGAACGAAGGCTGCTGGGCAATCCCTTGCTGTAACACACACTCCTCCAAACCCATAGTTTTACATAGCAGAAAAAGCTCAGAGGCAAGGCGAGGCAAGCCAGGCTTAATTTATTTTTTCCCCCCCAAGGAGAAAAGGACAGTGAAGGCACCTGATACCTCCTATAATTAGAGGCAGTTCTTCATCCCTAATGCCACTGCCAGAGCACCTATATCCAATTTGGAAACCATAAGTATAACCCAGCTTCATTAAATAATCCATCTGGTCCTCCCCTGTTAATTTTCCTACTATTTTTCCACTTTAATGAGCCCAGCTGGGTCAAACTGTGACCAGTCACTCCTGAGCAGAGATCAGCCATCCCTCCACTCTACCCCCAAGGAATCTGGTGTACTGAGGGGTCCAAAAACTCTCCAAGTATCAGCTTTCCAAAACAACCTCCTTACAACCATGGGTATACTTAGCAACAGCAGTCATTTCAGCAGAGACCCTTGAGACTCTTCTAAGGATCTGGAGAATTCAAGACAGCTGGGGATGGACGTGGCGAGGAGAAGCCTGGGGCTTGCTGGCACAGCAGAGCCTCCCCCCAGGCAGTGACCATACATGGGCTGCCGAGGGCTCCCTGCCCTGCTGCTCATGGGGAGGGAAGCCCCAGGAGGACGGAGACAGGGGAATTTGGGAAAAGCCAGTCTGCCTCCTGGGTGCAGATATCCTGCAGAGCACAGCCAAAGGGATGTGCACAGCTATGGGTGTAGGAACTAAGGGCAGGGGTCACCTGAAGCCTCCAGGGCTTTATGGAGAGAGCTCTGAGTAACAGACCCTGTGCATACTGGGCTCCCAACTTCTGCCCACCAAGGCAGGACAACTCAAGCAGCCACTTCCCCAGAGCTCCCCCCAGCTTCTCGCTTATTTGGGAAGGCTCACACCACAGCAGTTTCCCATATGGCAATTCCAGTTCATGGAGGAGAGCATAACTCGGGTCTGGTTTAAGCAGTGTTACACCAGCACCAGCAGGACTTTGCCAGTATGTCCCAATTTGTATGAGGAAACAGAGTAGGCCATGTTCAAATTAACATTTCTAGGACATTTTCTAATGAAAGCTCCTCTTCTATGTACACTGGGCACAGTTAAATAGACCAGATTCATTGTTTAAGGAAACATAGCACCGATATTTTTCTCCTGACATCTCCTACTGTGCATTACACCCAGGAGCCTCGGGATTTACTTTCCTGGCAGCTCAATCACAAGACTGGTTGCTCTGACATCCATCATGCTTTAGGCTGTCTTAAGAGCATTGTCCTAACTCCATCCATCCATGGGTCAGCTTGAAAAGAGCTTTTTCATCACAGAGAGGAGATCAGGGAGATAAGCTAGCCACAGGGTGAGAAAAGGTAGACCCAAACATCAAGTAAACACTTCCTTCCTCCATTTTGGGAGTGGAAATCACCAGAGTCTAGCAAGCGTTTAAACAGCACAAGGAAAAGCAAAAAAACGTTTAGAGCTGCACAAGAAACTATTATACAAATTGTAAGGGAAAGTAGTTCTTCATATTTTTAAAACAAAGAGGAACTCATTTCTGCTCACTATTTTTGCCATCAAGTTTCATATTTCATTAAGATTCTAAAACACAGCTAGAGAGGAAGGGATGTGCCACCCTGCTGTCAGTGTTCACACTCTTTTTAAACAAGGCTGTAAGAGTTTGAGTGCTACAGAACAGACTCCTCCAGACTGCCTTTTATTTAGCTGAAACTCCAGCAGGAAACAGAAAAGGGAACAAGCTGACCCAGCCCCACCAGCAAACCCCACGGTGGCCCTGCCTGCACCAAGGTACCTGCACTTAGTGCAGCAAGAGGGGAGCAGGAAGGTTTGCTTGCCTTGTTTGGGGCCACGCAGAGCACCTGCTCCTTGCTGCTCAAGGTGAGCTGAGCCTGCGGCAGAGACACAGCCAGGCAGGAACCATGCTGGGAATCACATCGATGCCGGTGCTGAGGAAACCCCTGTGCTCCCCCAGCAGCCAAGGCTTCCTCTTTGTTTCAGCAGCGAGTCATGTACAGAGCCTTCCAGCACCTTTTGAAGCTTCCAGTCAAATCTTCAGCCAAGGCTAATTGCTGTCAGGTGTCAGCCGAAGCACTTACTGCAACCACGGATGACAGGAGATGACACACCTTTCTCCTCTCATTGTCACTCAAGGGGTTTTTTTCCTTTCAACATTAGCTGTGCCAGCTCTCAGAAGCCTTGGGGAGAAATGCTAATGCAAGCTTTGAAGCTGGAGGTGAAAAATCAGGCAACCTCCTAAACTCCCTGGATGCTCAGCCTGAACCCAGTCCAAATCTGAGTACTTCTGGGTGATGCACTTTGGCCGAGCTTATCTGTCTGCCTCCACCACAGACAGATGTGGTCTCTGCTGCTGATTTGTCTGCTTTTAGCCCCCATGGAAAGCTGTCTGTATTCAAGTGAAGAGACCCCAAATTTTACTGTCTCTGCTGATAAAGCAATAAAGCAGAGCAGAGGCACAGGGAGATATATAACTTTACAGCAGCCAGCCCGAAACATTGCCAGGTTAATTCAGCTGGAGACATAGGGGATGCAGCAAGAAATCAGACGCGCCCAGCAAGGAGAGGAGGCAGCTGATCTCCACATTAGAGAGGTCTTAGAGATGGGGCTGATTTCAGCCGCAGAGCAGCTCCAGGTCATCAGACCCCTCACTTGAGCTTGCCTGCTTCTGAAGCTGGCATTCCCACTCGATCAACCCCCTCCCAAGGGCTTTGAAGTTCAAAGGGGATGAGACCTTTAGGAAATCTAAGTCTCCTCCTAGCTGGAGAACTTGTCAAAAGCCTGACGGAACATCTGACCCATTCCAGCCTCGTGGTTCATCGTTGTTCTGGCTGCACATCCTCCTTTCCCACCATGCCCTCCCAGTTTCCCAGCTTCCCAGTATCCCAGGACTGGAAGGCAGCTGTGGTGTCCCCAGGCCTCACCTCTCGTTCTCCCCAGGGGATTCATCTCCCACTTGGCTCACTCCTTCTGCACCCTCCTGGCACCCCTCCGAGTCTGACATCTTCTCGGCCGGCTGGCACGGCAGCCCCCGGACAGCTCCAGCGACAGGGTGCTGCCACTGTTCCGCTTTTCCTGTGCTCAGCAGAAGTGAGCGGTGCCGGAAACTTCGTGGGCTGAGGGTTTGGGGGATGGGAGAGGAAGGTGATTTGGGGGGTTTTTTTGTTATGTTTTGTTTTAAAAACCATTGAGGCTGATTTAAGATTTTACATGTTGGCAGATAGAAATTTGGAAGTGCTGGGCTAACCCAGAAGAAAAGAGGGCATGGACATCCCCACCATGGCAGGGAGAGGAGTGACCCACTGCCCTCCCAGCTGCCCATGCCACTCTGGTGACAGCCATCATCTCTAAACCACAGCAACCTACACTGTACCAGTCCCAGGGTGCTGCTGCAGCTGCTGCCAAGGTTGTCCTGACTTCGCACCTCCCAAATCCCACTGGAGCCAAAGGGTCTGCTTCTGCCCTGAAGGTGCCATCCCTCTCCCCCATTCCCAGCTCTTCCCCACAACTCCCTGCTGATGCTGTCATGGGTTGAAGTTCTGCAATGCTTCCCAGTGCTTGGACTGTTACCTCTTTGTCTCTTCGCCACTGGGGAAGGGCATGAGCACCTGCAGCTTTGGAGGGAGGCCAACAGCAGAGAGGTCCCCCATCCCCTCAGCACAGCCCCTGTCAAAGCCTCCCCATCCCCTCCAGGACTCCCAGGGTGAGGCAGTCCCTGCTGGCACCACGGCATGAGTCGGGCCACCCAGGCAGGCAACACCCACCTCTCCCACCAAAGCTTTATTTACATCACTGCTGCCACGATGCAGCTCTTCACAAAACTAGAGAGAAATGGCACCCAGTCAGCGCCCCTGAGCCCGGCGGAGCAGTGGGGACAGCGGGGAGAGGAGGGCAGGTATGGAGGCACAGGTGCTTAGGACTCGCCAGCCTCGAACATCTTCTTTCTGCCCTCCATGCCGGACTTCTCCTCAATGTTCTTCCTCCAGTCACCGACATCGCGGAGATCCTTCTCCTGGGGGAGGATGGTTGCGTTGGTGCGAATGGTGCCCCCCAGGGTAAGAACCCATCTGGCCCGGGCCCCACACCAGCCCACCCATGGAAACCCCCATGTCGGCTAGGGGAACCCAGTTCCACCCAAGCTGTACATCTTTTTGAACTGCACCCTCCTGTTTCAACATCACGGGTGGCAGAGGAGGAAATACTGAGCAGGAAGAAGAGCATTATGGAGAAAGAGTCATTCTCAACCCTGTCTATCATACAGGGAGGTGTGAGCCCTGAAGGGTGGGGGCCAACTCCTGTTAGGGAAAAAGGGAAGAGGGAAGGATACCTTCTCAGTGTCCTCCTTCTTCACTTGCTTCAGGTTGGCTCGGAGGTCCATGCAGACCTTGTGCTTGGAGCCCAGCAGGGCCCTCAGCATCGCGTCGGCGGACATGCGCACCCTGCGCAGCGGCGGCCGCTTGAACTTGCCACGCAGGTCAAAGAGTTTCTGGCTCAAGTCTTCCAGCTAGGGGGGATGAAATGACGGGGGGGATGCAGAGAGAGAGCGGGGCATGGGTTTCATGAGGCATGAGGAATGAGCTGGAGACCCTCCTGGAGGATGGCTCCAGGGTAAACTCACCTCCTTGCTAGTCTTCTGTAGCTTCACCTCTGTGTCATACCTCTCCTCATCCACTGACTCTATCTTGGCATGAAGCTTTTTGCACAGCTCCTGGGAGGAAAGCAGAGAGGGATGTTGACTGCCAGGACCCACACACATGATTCCTCTCTCCTGACCGCTCTGGCTCTGAAAGCCCTCAGTCCAGAAGACTAGATGGGACTGAGGTGAAGAGTGGCTTGTCAGCCAGCTCCTGATCTCCATGCCACTGGCTTCACACAAATGCTGCCTCAACACTTAAAACACATTTCCTGCCAGCCAGATCCCTGGTTTTTTGCAGAGAAATCCCATCTGCCTCTCAAGTCAGCTGCATGTCTGGCTCGAGGGCAACACAGCTGAGAAGAGGGCCAAGATGGGAAGGCCAGACTAGATCCACCAGGCTGACTGATGGAGTCAAATCTTTTCTGCCCCAACACTGAAAGGGTAAAAGAAGCCTGTACCTGAAGTTCCTGCATGGATCCTGGGAGTGACAGAGGAGGACAATGTTCTGCCAGGTAGTTTTGCTTTTCCACCTCTTTAGCAGCTGCTTCTTTCTCTATTTCAGTGACAGCAAGCTGGAGCATAGCACTCTGGAAGGCAGCAGGAGAAGGGTCAGCGCAGGGTGGAGGCAAGGAAGGAGGGCAGGGGGCTCGTCAGGGGAGTGGGAGTCCTGATGGAGAGGCAGCCTGGGGAGTTCCCATCAATACCACTGTTTCCAAGCAAGGGACATGATGGAGACCCAGTAAGTGGGGTGGGAGGCTCCCACATTGGGCATCGTGGCCTCTTCTAGTGGGGAGAGTGCTGAGAGCTGGCTGGCTTGGGATGGGAGGTGGGAAGGTTGGGACACACATCACAGAGCCATGGCAGTGCCACGTACCTTCAGGTGCTGCCGACGGGCAGTGGCTGCCCTCCTCTTTTTCTGCAAGTGGGAGAAACAAGAGAAAAGCAGGTTACCAGGTGCCCATTCCCCTTTCCATTGCCCTTCCCCATGCAATGCCACAGTCCACCAGGGACCTGCAAGATGGCTCCAGCCAGGATGGACAGCTTGACATACAGTTGGGCCCCAAACCAGCAGCACTCAAGGAAGAGGCTCCCTGCTGAACCCAGCTTTGCCAACCTCAGGTAAACCTAAACCTACAAAGTCCCTCAGGAAAAGATAACAAGGGTGATGAACTTGAAAATTTATGTGTAAAATAGGGCTTCAAACTTGTCTTCTTGGGAATTTTAGCCTTTTCTCTAATTTCCTCTTCACTCAGATGTGTTTTACTTTGCGCTCAAGCTAATGACCCCCATGTCCCTGGGTACTCAGGAGCTGTGGGATGTCTTTCTGAGCAGTCTGGGGCACGTGTCCTTCTGACACTCTTGTGACAAGGACAGCCAGGCAGGTGAAAACATGAAGGCTGTGTAATTTCTTGGAGCTGAAAAGACCCATCACAAATGATACGGAAGCAGGGGCTCATCACTGAAGGACAGAGGACCTGACAGACAGACACGACCACAGGCTGCCCTTCTGTACTTGTCATGCTGGACCAGCACCAACAGGACTGCTATTTATAAAAAACCCACAACTTCTGCATTTCAGTTGTTTCCTGAGCATTTCACCCAGAAGACAGGGCACGGCTGAGTTGGGCTGGCCCAGGGGAAACACATCTGATACGCTGAGGGGCACGGAGTAGAAAGCAGCACTTGGGTGTGGTTCTGTGCTGCATAGAGGAAGAGGAGGATAAGGACGTGCAGAGTGAAATGTAATAAAATATGACATGTCTTGCATATGCAAATAGTGCCAAGGCCCTCCTGACAGGGCTGGAGGGCTCTGCAGAGAAAAGGCACCCAGCTCAGAGATGCAGTACACCGTAACCATCAGGTAATCAGATCCCTTGAGGGCTGTTAGTCCAGGGCTTATTCTCCATCCGAAAACTGGTATCTTAGCAAAGAGTGTCCTTCCAGCCTTTTCTGGGAGGTCTGGGTTTGATGGGGAGTAAAAGAACGTGTTGGATATCGGCACCATTTTGTGGCATCTCTGTGTGTCCCTGACATCCTCTTTTCCCTCAGTGAGAACAAGCTGGAGCTTGTGGTGTTTCAGACATATGGGGAG
This sequence comes from Platysteira castanea, assembly GCA_013397175.1. Classification (NCBI taxonomy): domain Eukaryota; kingdom Metazoa; phylum Chordata; class Aves; order Passeriformes; genus Platysteira; species Platysteira castanea. The sequence goes on from VYXC01003453.1 coordinate 618,634, forward strand.
ATGCCAAGCAGAAATGAAGGATGGAGCAATTTGCTAAGAGGAAATGTGGAGTGACTAAGCCACGAACAATCCTCCCACACCTTCCCCTGCATTTCTCCAGACACCCCCAGCCCCACCTGGCTCTGCCAGAAGCCAGGGAAAACTTGCTAAGAATGCAACCTCCACCATGCTCACACTCCCCGGGATCCAGGTCTCCTTGGACTGCCTTTGAGAAGTGATTTTTCAGTGCTCAATGTGTAGAAAATGAAGGGCTAGATGAGGGGAAGGAGGAGAGGACGGGATGCTAGGCCAAGGGTGGGATGGTGGATGGATGATGGAGGAGAAGCGACTCTGGACCACTGCCTTCCCAGCACCATCTCGTGGCCGGCTGGGGAAGCAGGAATGGAGGGAAAAAAGCATCTCATTCCAAGCCAGGAGACAAAAAAAAAGTCTTTCAAAGGGGATTTTTCTTCTCCTTCACGTGTTTACAAGAAGGAGTCAGCAAGAAAATAACGATGAGCCATTCTTCCCACACACACCCCCAGCAGCTGATTTTCCTAGGGAGGAACGGTGAAGCCAGGACTGCTGCCATAAGCATTGCTAAAGGAAAAACCCCAGCAAAACGCACTTACCTCTTCACTGTTCAGGAAAAGCAGATGGACAACGAAAGGAAGGAAGAGAAAAGGGAAAGAGGAAAAAAAGGCAGTTAGTTAGCATCCTAACTGGAAACAAGTAGACGAATCTTAACAGGCATAAAAATTGATGGTTGAACAAAAATTTTTAAATGCCAACAATATATTAGACACAGAAAAATGAGAACTTACTCAGACATCTTGGTTTAGATGGTTGTGAGCCTGAAATGAAAACCAAGAAAAAAAGTTTGTAACTATTCATGCTGGTGGTCAGTTTCTTGAGTTTAAAAACAAAGCAAGACTCCTCTAGAAAATAAAATGAGGAAGAGGTCTGTTCTTATTTCCCAATTTCACCAATTTTTCATCATATAGGGAACTAGGCTGCAGTTTGTAGACAAGAGGCAAACATCTCATAGCAACACAAACCTCAGCATCAAGGGACTTCTGGAAAAGACCAAATGGGGCTGAGCCAGAAAAAGAGATATCTGTGACAGTAATTCCTGCAGGTATATTTCTTGTTTGACCCCCAGAAAACCATTTGATTCAGTGAAGGAAGAAAAGGCAAAAGCTATTTTCAGTTTACTGCTTCACTTTGCCATTCAACCCTACTTCACTTCATAAACAAGAACTATCTCAAAGCCTGCAGAGGGTTGGCAGTGACCCCAGGTGACAAGGAAGGACTTCAGAAGATGCTGCTACCAGTGTATGTACACATTCTGCGGGACAGGGGAGCCTGTTGCAGCAACCTCAGCACAGGTGATGTAGAGCAGAGTTGGAAGTTGTGGTTGAGTTGACACAGGCACAAAAAAATTCCCCAGACAATTCCTTGCATTTGCTTTAAGTGGAAGTTTTACACGTACGACACGGCGTATTAGGGAAGAGATGGAAGAGCACCTTTCCTTTGCTGCAAATGATTTCCACACGAATAGAATTTTACTTCTCTAGCAGAGCAATATCTGCTGCTTGCATCTCCTGAGCCAGTCCCCCGCAGAGCAGACAAGGCCCCCAAAAGCAGCCGACTGCAGACCTGGGAGGCTCTGTCAGGAGGGGAAGTGTTAACGGGGGCTCACGCCCGAGGCGGGAGGCACAGCTTGCAGGGCCAAGGAAACTTTATCCTGGAAAATGTGCAGGCCCATCACATTACTTCAGGGAGGAGGGGGGAAAAGTGCTTCTAAAAATGGCCAGGGAGCTGCAGAAGGAGCTGCAGCTGTCTCCTGGGACGGCAGCCTCCCGCCGGTGCCAGCCCCGTGACTCGGGGCGGTCGGGGCGATGCGCAGCGCAAGCGGCCGCAGGTGGCGGGGCCGGGGCGGCCGAGGAACGCCGGCTATTTTTACTGACATCCCTGCCCCGCTTCGGCCGCAGCCACGCCGGGGGACAACGCCAGCCTGCAGCTCGCCGCCCGCGACGTGGGCTTCGAATCACCTGTTCTGCCGGGGGACACCATAAATTTGGATGTCGGTGCCTGCCCGAGGGTGTTTTTGGGGAGGAAGGCACTGCAAGGGCCGGGTAGGGAGCTGGAGGAAGGAGGGAGCACAGCCAAGCTCCCGCAGGCAAGGATCCTGAATCCTATGGCCCTGGGCAGGTCAATGTTAGGCTCCGCTCGCCCTCGCCGCTCAAGCTGAGAGCAGAACCAGCCAAGGGAGGGGAAAGCATGAAATCATAAAGAAAAAAGCTCACTGGAAGAGACAGAGGGAACCTTCCCAATGCACAGACCCTCTCCAACACGCTAAGGATGGAGAAAGTATTATTAGCACCCCTGTTTCTCCCAGCAGGCCACCCCCACCTGGTATTTATCTCCCCAGTTTACTCAGGTAAGTAAATCTGCTCCTCCATCACTCCCTAAGAGCAAGCTGGGTCATTAGAAGATATGCAAAAAGGCTCACCCAAGTCTGGAGGAGAAAATCAGAGTCGTGCTGGCTGGACAGGATGGACAGACGAGCCGCAGGCAGCTGGCTGAGTAAGGAGGTATAAAAGGGCTTCTCGGGTGGCTCAGCAGAAAATCCACCTTCTCTTTAAGGGCATGGAGACCTTCTCAGACCAATGATGTGCAAGAGTCCCCTGGGTACCTCCCTTGGCTGGGGCAGGCCAGGCCGGCAGGGGAACAGGAGAGGGCAGCCCCCAGGGAAGGAGGGGTGGGGAGGAGGAGAACATCTTCTACCCGTGGGGTCCGGAGGAGCTGGGGAGGTGCTTTTCCTCAGAAGTACCAAGGAGGGAGCCTTCCTCTCCCTCCTCCTCTGCCACCAACCAGTCACAATAGATACGGCTTCAAATCTGTGGGGAGCCCAGGCTCCCTGCACACAGCCATCCATCTGCAAGGCCTCTAATTACAATTTCCCCTTGGATACACAGAGTGGCTTATCCATGGACAAGGGCATGACTCAATTTGCATCCAAGGGCTTGGGAGCAGCTCTGCCCTTCAGGAAGGAAGAGAAGGAAGAGCTTGCACCCCAAATATCCACTGCTGATAGCATATGCAAGAGCAATCTCTTAATAAGCCATCCAGCACTAGCATGTTTTTTTTAATCTCACCTATTTCCCTCATACAAGAAATACTTGCAGCTCTTCCCTGTGTGAAGTATTTCAACACAACTCAGTTTTTTTTTGAAAAACAAGCTGTGGAGCTGCTGCAGGCAGCCCCAAGCCTGAAATCCAGCCAGGGGCTGGGCAGAGGCAGCGGAGCATGGGGGAGCAGCCCCATGCTGACAGCAAGAAGGGTAATCCCCTCCGTGGGATGACCCAGACCCATATCTCCAGGGATCTGAAGGAGAAGCAGGTGGAAACGTAGCTGGAAATATTCCCCAGCCCTGGTCACAGCACATGTAGTGCGTGTGTGTAGGGGATCCCATGGAGACAGGGACCCAAACAGCTCCTGCTCTCCTCCCCCAGGCCAAGTGCTCCCTCCTCTTCTAGCTGGGGTTTTTTAGGCTGATTCAGACATGGCCCTGACAACATTTTCCAGGCGCCTCCCAGACATTGTATAGATAGTGGCAAATCCCTTGCTGCAGGCTTCCTGTTTCACCACCCTCAGCACCACACAAGTAGTGCTGCAGATGCTAGTGAATGAAGAGCAAGTCCTTGGGATGGGGCTGGTGTCTTGCCATGGTAGCAGGTGGAGGAGGGAGAAACCCTTAGTGTGGGTAAGGCTGGGTCCCCTTGGGATTTGTCCCTTTGTAATGCAGCTGCACATTCTGGCCACTGCTGGCTCATCAGTCCTCCAGAGAGCAGCTCAGGTCTTGGTGGAGGAATCAAAACTGGGGGAGTTCTCCATTCAAAATTCCCCACAGCCAGGGAGTTTCCTTCAGCAATGTGAGGTGAAGGCGTTCCAGACCTCCTGGAGCCTGGGCATGCAGCACAGCAAAAGAGATCTGCTCAGACTTCAAGGGTGTGGTTATCACCTTGTGACAGGAAAGTGTTGGCCTGAAATAGTGCAAGAAAGAAGTTCAGAGAAAGAAGTCCCATGAACAAAATATTGGCCAACTGAGGTGTTTGTAGGATACGGGAGGAGTGGATGGTGAGGTGTGGTAATAGGATGAGCAGAAGGTCAAGCCTCCAAGTCTGCAGAAGGCTTTCCATGGAGCTGCCTTGCGCAGGGGTTAAGCTGTAGGGCAGCTCTCCCAGAAAAAGAAAGAGGCACCAGACCTAAATGCCATGAGGAAGAAACCCAGTGAGCACAAGGAAGAACGGAAAAACAAATCCGTGTCAAATTAGAAGCTATGGTTAACATTAGGAAAGACAGAAGTTTCCAAAGGAATTATGTAAATGTTTGAGTGATGAAGGAACAAGCTTCTTGCAGAAAAGCTCAAGGAAGGCATAAGGAAGCTCCAGGACATTCTACAGACAGGTGTCGGCTCTGTGAATATTAGAGGGTATTACACAGTGAGGGTATTACACATGGGCCAGGAATGGATGCATTGTTCACACTTGGGTACCCTTCCTAAGGAGCATCTGACCTTGTTCCCTTCCCTCATTTCCTTCCGCTTGGGCTAGAGGAACGCACCACGGGTGTGAGCCACCATTCCCAGAGCACTTCCACCATCCTGCGAGGTCGGACAGAGGGAAGACCTGTCACAGAGAGGAGGTTTTGCACAATGTTTTAGACTCAGGTGTGGCTCTTTTGGGCCAGGCTTCTCCACGGAATCACCACGTGTTGGAAGGACAAGGCTGATGAATCCATGCAAGATGTCCCTCATGGCACTCTCCTACACCTTTGCACCTTGTCTCCTCTTCAACATCCCACAAGTGTCAAGTGGACAGGCACTGTGGAGTGACATGACACGAGATGACACTATGCTTTATTTCCAAGGATGACACTGTTAGCAAAACACAAGCCTTCTGCTCAGTAGCAATTGTGATCATGGTAAAAGTTCAGGCGTGATCACTGGGGAAGCTTGTATCTGACTGCCCTTTGCTTTCCCAAAATCCCATCGGAGCAAAGCAGAACACACAGCTCCCATCCTGCCCGGAACATACCCACTCCCTCCAGTGTATCCCTAGAAGAGCTCCCCATGCTCTACTTCTGCTGACACCAGCCTCTGGGAACTCTCCAAAGGAAGGCCATCACTTTCACATCCTGTGTCAGTGCTGTTCTACACCCTACAGCTACAGTGACCTCATTTGCCCATGAAATGGGGTTAAGGTTTTTGAGTTTTCCTATTCAGGGTTGCTGCCAACCAACACAGCAACCCTGTCCATGTAGCTCCATGCTATCTTCCTTGACAGGGAGTGCTTGGGCACATGATGTTCATGGCCTCAGGCTCCAAACCCACCAGCAGGTCCTGACAACACTCCTCAATGTTCAGCAGATACCTCACAAACTCATACGCTGACAGCAGCTTCGTGCTGTGTTTGACCATCAGCTACACCGTGATGCAAGCAGGACCCCAGAAGAAGCCATTGCAGCAGTGCATGAGGGCACAACTCCCTTTCTCCAGTGAGACTTCGATGCACTCATCAGTGTCCCAGAAGCAGGGCTGCCCCATTCCATGACAATCCCCATGGAGCCATGAGGTGTGTGCTGAACCCTCCCCGTGGCAGGTGTAGGGGATGACACTCAGGCTGCCATTGCTGGGCAGGCAGCTCATGTCAGTGAGGATGTCAGTGAAGATGTCAGTGAAGCTGTCACTGATGAAGCTGTCAGTGCCGTTCATGCACAGCCCCTGCCCACTGGCAATGTTCCCCAGGTGGATGCAGTTACCTGAGTGATGACAGGTCCTGTGAAGGGGCAACACCCAGGTTTCTGACCAGCAGGCTCCTTGGGATGTGGCTTTTTTCTTCCAGTTCCCCCTGAGGAACTTCTTGGAGCTGGCATGTGGTGAAGGGGGCTGGAATAGGGCTCAGAGCCCCACAGCAGCAGCAAGAAGAGGGACAAGTGACTGGAGAGCTTGGCCTTGAAAAGAAGTGTGCTGGAGAAGGCAGGGGAGGGGCAGGGGTGGGACTGGATCTCTGGGCCTGCATCAGGGACCCCATGTTGTGGACTGCCCCTCTGCTCTCAGCCTCTTCCATCTGCCAAACAGTATAAAGGAATGGACTGGTGAGACCACGAAAACTCATCTCTCCAGCTGCACAAGCAAGGTGCCAAGAGAAGTGACCAGGGTATCTTGCCACATTGCAGGACTATGGACACCCCATTCCCACCCTTCTCTTCATGCACTTCACTTTTATACTCACCAAGTCTGGACTAGTGCCTGTAGGAACAGAACAACTCCCCCTGGACACACATAAGTGCTCACACATGGCTGCTTTCGATATAAACACTGGCCTTGAAGAGAAACAAGGCATTTTAAGGATCCCTTCCACTCCAAAGGGACACTCTTTGGTGTGGGCTTCTGGAAGAGTTTGCAGTTCACTGCAAGCTGGAGCCTGAAGGAAGGGCGGCATTTCAAAATGAAAACACAAAGGGATGAAGAGAGGCTTCAGGGAGAAGGCAAAAACCGGAAACCTCCTCTGGATGAAGCCCTTTCTGACCATGGTAGCACACAGGGGCTTCAGTCTCTAGTGATGGAGTGTCTGTGTTCATAGCCAGGGTTAGGATCACTCAGTTCCCAGCTCAGCCCTGCGCACAAACCTCACTCCTCTTGGGAGCCTTTCTCACTTCTGCCCGGGACCAGAAGCCTTGGACTCTTCCACAGTGTGGCCCTTTCACCATGACCACAGGCTGAGTTGGCAGCCCTCTGGAAAGTGAACACCTCTGACCAGCGCTGGTCCATGCCCAGGCCTTCAGCATTTTATGTGTCCAGGAGGTGATCCCTCTGGAATTTCCACCCAGCTTGCCCCTGGATAGTATTACCAAAGTGACCCAACACCTGATCACAATCCTTCATCTATATGCACAGCCTCAAAGCCTGGTTAAGACCAGGGTATGACCCAGAACGTGTCTGGAGAACAAGCTGAGACCTCTGTGTGCTCAGATGAGTGTGGCTGAAACATGTCTTTGCTCTCAAAAGGTTTTCATGCTCTCTGTGCCAAGACAAAGCAGCAGCAAGAACATGGTGTTAGTTAAAAAAAAAAAAAGGCCATAGAGCTCAAGAAAAACTGATAAATCACAAAGCTCTTCTCTCCCCAAGATCAGCAATTGCCCTACACACCAGTAGCCATGCGAGCAATGATTCTGCAGAATTTATCCATTCCAAGCACACTGGCTTTTTTTAAATGCTCTGTGGCCCCAGACACCTTATTTTACAAAAAAAAAAGCTGTCAGCTGCAAAGACCCGTGGCAGCCTCATCTACCTGCCCACACTGAGAGCCATGGGAGACAACAGCTGCAAGGAGATGGGCCTCTGGAAGCTCTTCTGGAGGTGCTTCTCCATCAGGTTTGGCAAGGGAGGGGATGAGCTCAGAGTAGGAGAGGGCTGCGCCAGGAAAACTCAACACCCAACCCCACAGAGCATCTCTCAAGAAATCCCCAAAGCCAATTAATTCACAGGGTATCTGAGACGTGAATTTTTCTCTGTGAAGGCAGACCTGAGTTTAGCATACATGCAAAAGTTGGGGGTGGTGTGGAATGAGTGCATCTAAAGCAGAGAAACCTTCAGCAGAGGCCTTTGCAGATACAAACACATCCTTTGTCACAGCCAGAGTGAACACCAAAGCCAAGTGTTTTAACTGGACTGGCTTAAGTGACAACCTCCATGCCAAGGTTCAGGCTTCTACGTCTAAACTGCTCTGACTTGTCTGTAAAAGTTAAGATGAAAATGCTCTCTCTCCAGGGCAAAACCAGATGCTAACTGGGCTGGTTTCCACACAAGACAGCCACCTCCTTCACAGGCACTGGGATCTTCACCAGCTCTTCCAAGGGGGCACTGTTTCTCTTACTAAGTCAACAACAACTGATTTACAACTCCAAGTGCCCATTTCCCACAGAGAGCTTTTTGGGCTCAGACAAGGACATCTGTAATGTCCATGTTCATGAGCAGGGTGATGAAACACTTGTTTGCAAACCCACCATCTTCCCAGACGCTGCTCACAGGACGTAAAATACGGTACGGGTTGGGTTGTTTGCAGGTCAAGGCCTCTTTTCAGCTCAGTTAAACTCCTCTTCCTAACTGAGGCTGTGCTTGTTTCTGCTCAAATTGAGTGGCAGTAAGTACCTGTGGGGTTTCGTCACCTCTCTGTGGAGTCAGCAAAGCTGGTTGAGAAATTCCCATCTTGTTGACATGCAACAAGTCATCACTGATGGGTACCCATTCACCCGGAAGGCCGAACTGCTTTGGGGAGCAAGTCTGCCCAGCAGCATGAAAGCTATGAAATCTTCATGCTGCTTCTCCCTTGGCTCCATCCTGCCTAGACCCGAAATATGGAGAAATGAGAGGTCTGTTTTTTCCAGGTGTGCTCACAAAGTTCCAGTTGGAACCTTGGGAAGCACCTCCATGTACCCATTATTATTCCTGTTTCTCAGACTGGACTGTTTGGGGCAGAAGACTTCTACCCCCACGCAGAAAATCCCGCTCCCTTCCTGCCCCTGGCAGGGCGAGGTGCACTGAGATGTAAAGTGGTCCAAAAAATATTTCTGTATTCAGAAGCAAAACAAGCCCAACCTGGGGCAGGAACAGTCCCAGACAGAAGAGCCCTAGCAGCAGTCAAAGCAGGGGAAAGGGGAGGGGAAAAGGGAGCAGGAGAAGGGAGGAGAAAAGGATAGCAAAAAGGAGAGGGAGAAAGGGAACTAGGGATAAGGATCCAGGAGCTGGAGCTTTGAAAAAATAAACCCATGCATGACAAAAGTACACATTCTGCCCATAAAATTGCAAGGCATAAAGATGCTAGCTAAGGAATATTTATAAAGCAGGCATACTTGCTCCTAGTGAGAAGAGCTTAGATGCTCTCCAGCTCTCAAAAACTCTAAGACTAGCCAAAAAATCTGTGGCTGGAGGACAGCCAGCCCATACCCAGGCCGAACGATGACAGCCCGTAATCATTTTTGTCTCACTGCAGACGACTGGTGACAAGCACATATGAGGCTCAGCCTTCCCCTTGTGCAGCTCTCCCATTTGATTTCCTTGAGTGCAGGAACAAATACCAAAATAATCACCAAATGAGGGAATAATTCACTTTGGGAGGGACTTCTGGAGGTCAGAAGTCTTGGATCTGGATGTAAATAACTGAGATTATAAATCTTAATAACAAACAAACACCTCAATTTTCAATGCTTCTTGTCTCTTTTAACAGACCTCTGCTTGGCCCAAGCCCTACTTTTTGCCTTGCCACCGGCCTGCAAAGCTGCTAATTAAATGCAGAGAGACAAACTCCCCATCCATCACCTGGGCACCTTGGATGGCTTTGGATACCTGCTTTTGACCCCCTTAACCCACCAGAAAAACCCTCTTTGCCGCTGTGGTGCAGGATGAGGCAAGGGCTGGCTCCTGCCTCCTGGAAAAAGCCACTCAGGTGGCTCCAGCATTGCCACATGGCTACCAGCTGGCTCTGCAGGCATGGGAACGGGCTTGTACAGCATTGCCACCTTCTCTCCCTCTCGCACATGGGTTCCATATCCAGAAGACGAAATCATGGCTGGTGAGGCTCTAACGGAGGCCACAGAGCAGATGACACAGAGACCCAGCTCAGAGCACGTACTGCCCTGCCCTCTAGATGCAGACACAGGAATCCAGCACAGACACAAGCTGAGGAGGAGTTGGTTTCCCCCCTCCTTTACTTCTCTTCTCGTTGCATCTTCCATCCTCCAAGTGCAGAAGGAGCACTGGTGAGGCAGAAGGTGCTCAGACACCTGGCTTTGATGGATGAGGGACAACCACCCCCGCCAAGGCCACAGGGAGGTGAAAAGGAGGTGGCTTGCACATGAGACAGGGCTGTCTGCCTTCCTGCAAACAGGCTCCCGAGCAGGCTGTGTTCATTTGGGGTGAAATAAGGCATGAAATGAAGCCCAGATCCACCAGCCCTGCTTCAAACAGCTGCCAGCAGATACTAAGAGGATCCTGCCAGAGGAGGAGAGTGCTCAAAGCCATGCTGTAAGCACACAAAGCTTACTGAGAAGGCGAAATGATGACGGAGGGAAAAAGCAGCCTTGGCGGTGCATTAAAAACTGGAGCTGGGTGGAGAACATCCCCACCTGCTCGCCTCTCCCTCCTGAACAAACAACCCGGTTTGCTGAGTTTTACTGCACAAAGGCTCACTCCAGGTTGCCCAGAGCCAGCCCAGCTGGGTGCTCACTCCCACATTCCCTGGCATTTCCCCTAAAAGCACCACGGGCTTCCCGCTCCAGCTCTGCTCACCCTGCACTGCACTGGCGATCCAGGCACTGAGCAGGGCCAAAGCTGGAGAGAAAAGGAGCGGGCGCTGGTATGGGGAATAACATTTCTCAAGGATGGGCTGTCTCTGCACCTCCTTCAGCTGCATCTGTTTTGGGAGTAATATGCACATACTTTTATGCCCAGCCCCATAAATTATGCAGTGAACCTCAAGGCTATGACTTCAAAAAAGGGGGACTGGAAAAAGCACACACACACACACACACACACACACACACAAATAAGAAATGCCTTCCAAACACCTCCAAAAGCCCTTCGGGATGCTGCATGGCCCTAAATCATCACAACAGCATCACCAAAAACCAACCTGGCAATAGATTTGGAACTCTAAACCCAATCCAGAGATGTTCCCTTCTGCACAGCCTGTTCTAGGCTGATTCTAAGGTTGAGACTGAAGGCTGAGGCTTTAAAACATCCCTTTACAAGTCTTTCTCAGGTGACTGGTTTCCTCCTCCATCTCATTAGTGGCTGCCAGCAGATGCTGTTTCCCCAGCAGAAGCCACACTTCACTTGTTACAGTCATCTCAAAACCACCCTGTCATTTCTCCCCTCCTCACGGCCACAGCGGAGCCTGGAGAATATTTATCAAGAGGCAGACACAGCAGCAGCTTTTTATGGTTAAGCTCAGGTCATTAATCTCTATCGAGACTTTTCATAATCTTCCTCAGCTTCATGTTTGTTTAACTCTTGGATAGTCGCTCTGTGGAGCTCTGGGTAATCACAGATTAACTGCTTTTTAATATTAATAGCTTTTCATTAATGTGCCAGGCTCTCTCCCCTCCAGAGCCCAGGCAATAGCTATTAGCACTGTGCCTGCAGCTCCCTGCGGTGAAACGGACTTCTGTCTTTGGGGCCAAAATTCCACTGTATGAGCCCAGATCTTGTGTTCTGTGGCTGCTTTGTAGCAGAAGTATTTTAGAGCAGGAGCAACTCCCTCCTCCTCAAGCCCAGTGCAGGGAGCTTCCTCCTGCAGATGGCTCAGAGAAGCTGCTCTGGAGTCACCCCAAACTGCAGCGTACTCAAGGGCATGTAGGGGCACCACTCCGATGCCCTCATCCTTCTGGAAGTCATCTTTACTTACGTAGCCCCCACGCCAAGGCCTCACAAAGCAGGGTGGGGCAGGACGTGCGGCCGCAAAAACCTCCCAGATTAAACATGAAACCTGGCCAGAAGTGATGTGAGGGCTGCAAGCCAGCCTTTACCAGGGTGGTGTGATCACAGTGTGAAGGCGAGAGCCTCAGCCCCTCCACCCTGGCAGAACCTCCACATGCCAGAGGTGCAAACCTTGCTGTGCCACTGCTGTAGGACCATGTGAGGTGAATGGAGCTGACACTGTGCATCTTCATCCATGTGGTCCATGAGGGTGGTCACTGGTGAGTCCCAGAGCCTGAGTCATCTTAGTGTGCTCAAATCTTCATAGGCTGAGAACGGGCTAAGTGTGAAGCCACATTGCTTCTCATTTACCCTCTAACCAGGACACAGAGCACACACTGCAGAGGCACTAAAGAGCTAGTCCTGTGTCTCCAACAGCTTCCTCATCCACCTGTATTCCTTCTCTCAAGCCTCTTACATGCTTCAGTACCTTGGTGTTGTTTAGAAGCCTTCACAGGACACATAAAGCCTTTCCAAGAACACACTTTTTGCCAAGTTATTCACAACCAAAGAAACTTCCCACCCATGCCAGCAGCACGTTAACTCTCTGCTTTATAAATATCAATGGACTCTGGTTTTGCATGAGCCTGAAGCTCTGTGTATTTACCCCTCAACCCATGAGCAGTTGGGATGAGCTGGCTCCTGCGCCCATGCCATTCCCTCTAGCATCCTCTGCTCCATGTCCAGCCTTGCTCTGGGATGCTGAGCTGCCCCGTCCCAGGCATTACACAGGGCATGAGCTGCACCAGCAGCCAGATCATCTCTTGGCCAGAAGGAGCGCCGGTCCCCTCTTTGCTGACAAAGAGCTGGGATCGACATGTCTAGAGCTTGCTGAGCAGAAGCCCCTCGCTCCTCCACAAGCCCACCATCCTGCTCCCTGGGTGGAGAAGGAGACCCGCACTATCTGGAGTGCAAGGGCAGCTTGAGGTGGGACTTCAGTCCCAGGGCTTTGTCGACCACCTCCGGGGGCTGCAGGATGTGCCACTGGGCGAGGGGCCGGCGTGGGTTGGACAGCATGTCGGACCAGTGCCGCAGCTGGTTGCCCGTGGCTCGGCAGCCCAGGAAGAGTTTGCCGATGGGTTCATTCTTGGTCACTTTGTCATGATCCCAGACAGAGATGACCACGTCCACATTCTGGGGGGGACACAAGCAAGAGGGTCAGCGGGAAGGGGTTTCTTGCAGTCGGGACCTGCTCAGCCCTGGGCACTTCAGGGAAACCCACCTGGATCTGACTGAAAGGCACCTCAAAAACAAACACCTCATTGAAGTAAGGGCTTAAGGTGTTTTTCTTCACACTTGTCTTTTTTTTCTTCCATTTCTTCCTGTTCAGTATGAGATGCACCTTGACAAAAGGATCTGAAGAGAGAGAGGACACACCTGGCACAAGTGACAGTTTTTGGCTGAAGAACTCAGCCACAAAACAGCTTTCCTGAACCATTCCCAAGGAGACCATGGCATCCCACTTTTCACTCCTCATGGTGAGACAGCCACCTCAGAGCTCATCTCCTCCTGCCAAGCTCCCTGTACAATCCAGCCGTGACATCGCCTCCTGGGAGGTACCTCCAGCACTGCCCAAAGCTGGAGTATCTGTGCTGGGGGAGGCTAGGAGTCAGTCAAGGGCTGGGTATGGTGGTAGCAGCAGGGAGCAGGTCTTAACACCAAGAGCTTTCAAGGCTTGGCAACTTGGTGCCACCGCTGAGGCCTGGGCAGGAGCAGGAAAGTCTGAGCACAAGCAGCCCCCACTGACCTGAGAGTCCATCAGAGTCCATCCGCTTCAGCTGCTTGGCTTCCAGGATCAGCACCGTCAGCTTGCCTGTGCTGGGGACGTAGCGCAGTGAGAAGCAGATCTCACCCAGATGCTCTTCCTGAGATGGAGAGATGCCAGCAATTAGTACCAGGCAGAGGAGCCAGCTCACCTGAGGCTGGAGCACCAGGCTGGCCCCAGGTTTCCTGAGTCTCCCCCACTTTCATGCTTGCCCCTAAGGGCTTGCTTCTTGGGGTGGTGGCAAGCCAAGCAACAGCACATCCCTCCCAGTAGAGTTTCCCACCCACCAGGACCAACCTCCACTTTACTGGCCACCGCCAGGTCACTCCACTGCTCGATGACGTGCTGCAGGTCAACACTGGCCAGGGGCAGCCGGACCTCACCAATGATGTCATGCTTGGCAAACCGGTTGAAGTCATAGATCTGCATCACCAGTGTGGATTCGGACACCTCAGCCTGGGGTACCTGCAGGGGAAGACCCAAAAGTCTAGACTCAGTACTCAGTGCCCCATGGGATGGAGTGGCAGATACAACAACAGGTATTCCTCTCTCACATTTTCCAATCCTGGTTGTACAAGCATCTCCCTGTCTGGAGAGGTTTTTACCCAGGGAGCAGTGTCTATGCAACACTCTTGATGAGACCACAAAACCATAATTGGCTATAGTTTTGTACCTGGAAGGTGAAGCTCTCATTGAAGATGGGGTTCAGAGTCTTGCGGTAAACCTTGGTTTCATATCTCTTCTTCACATCGGACGTTAGGTAGATGATCGCATATGGATCGGATGTGCCTCCGCTGTCCATGGCCTTCAGCTCCACTGCCTGCTTCACACCAACTTTCAGCTGGAGAGGAGTGAGGCACAAGGTCACTGGGTGGAAGAGGATGGGCTCAGGCAGCTGGGGGCTCAGTGGGAAGTGAGTGCAACAGTGAGGAACACCTTCACACCAGGGAGCCATGAGAGCTGGCGGGCTGCAGGCAGGGGGAGAGGGTATGCACACCTCAGTGGACAGCAGAGAGGGACCATACAAGAGCACAGCTGTTTCCCTGCTGTGCCATCATGGCCATGAGCATCCCCACCTCCTGTCTGCGGAAGTTGTACTCCAGGGAGTACTGCAGCTTTCCTCGCCGTTTCTGCTCTACTCCCCGCTCCAGGTCCTCCATCTCAGGCTGTACCTGCGGCAGAGAGCAAGACTACCCTCAGAATGCACTCAGCCATGTCCCTGCCGTGCCATGCTCCCACCATCCCTGGGGCTGGGCAGTGCAGCAGCAAACCTCTCAGGGAGGGAGGTGGGATTGAGGGGAAGGCAGGACGCACGAGGCTGGTCGTGGTGGAGTTGTTGACAGCACACAACCCAATTCTCTCCTTCTTCTTGGGCTTCTTCTTGCTACAGCAGCACTTGATGATGCAGATGAGGAAGAGAAGGAGGAGAATGGCCCCTGCCACAGCCACGGTGATGAGCGCCCATTTGGGTACTGGTGCGATGTTCAGGGAGCGGAGTTGGACAGAAGAGTTAAAACCAAGCAAAACATATAACATTTAACCCCCTTCCTGGTGCTTCAGCATTAAGGAGTTGTACTTTCGAAACTGCCCCTAGAATCCTGGACAGACCCCATGCAGGGAGACTGTGGCTGAAGACCATTCCCCAAATGGGTAGCAAAGATACCCTCTGCTCCTGAAGCAGCATGATACAACTCTGCAGTATTCCCACCCTGATGGAGCCCACCAAAAAATGCAATTTGAAGGGAGGGTGAAGTGAATACACAGCCTCAGAGTCCAGCAGCTCCATCAGATAATGCTGCCTGAGTGTGCAGGGCAAGAGATGCTGTACTCACACGGGATCCAGCTTAGCCAGCTGTCCAGGGAGCCCGGCCAAGCCGTGGTGGTGATGCTGGTGTGTGGGGAGGCCGTAGTCCTGCCTTTCCGGGCTGCCATTGCCATGGCTAAGATGGGGTGACCTGGGAACACAGGCAAAATTAACAGGGTGGGGATTTCCTTTCCGGTAGCACGTGTGCTGCCCGTGGCCCCGGGCTCTAATCAGAGCAAACACAATTAAAATACAGAGCCCAGGGTAAGCGATTAGAGCTTGGCCACACTGACAATGAGATCTGAAATGGAGCCACTGTATGGGAGGGAGGGCTCCGCGCCAGCCGGCCCCTCCCATACAGCCTTCTCCTTCAAGTCTGCTTGCTGAAATGGGAGAGAGTGGGGGTCGAGGGCGTTTTGAGAAGAGGAATCACCTGGCTGTAGGGGGCAAAACCAAGAGCTGTTTTGTGCTGGCTCCTCCCTGGCCAGGCAGCATGAGCTGAAGGGTTTGCTCAGCTCTAGGCAAACCCCATCATCAGCTAACACCCCTTTTTGCCCATTTTCCCTCCTGTCGCAGGGCTGAGGAGCGGCAAGGTTGGCCCCTGGGCTTGCAGCAGGGCTGGTGCCCTCGTTGCCGGTGGCAGTGCTGCCACCAGGCTGGGGTCACAGCGGCTCGGAAACTGTCCGTGAGCCCGGCCGGCGCACATGGCAACGCGGACACAGCCTAAGGGAAGGCTTCAAAGTTAAAGCGGGATGCTTTTACAGCATTGCTTTCCCCATGGCAAGGCTCTTATTCTAGCGTGAACGCTTCCTTATAGCCAAATTCCTTTCGCGTCAGCGGGAGAGGTGCGCCCGGAGCCGCGCTGCGCGGCGAGCGGGTCCGCAGCCACCGCGGCACGGGTGGCACCCAGCCCCGGTGCCCGGGCTGCCAGGTACGTGCCCATTGCTGCCCCAGCCTCCTGCCCCGCGTCCCGGTGGCTCCCTGCTCAAGCAGCCAACTCCACCTCGCTCTGCCTGCACTCTGCCCACGCTCTGCCCAGCCCAAGGTGCTCCTTGCATGGGGATCTTCCCGGGGAGGAGGAGACCACGTCTGCACGTCCCTTCGCTGAGCCCGCGAAGCCAGCAAGAACCCTTTCTTTTTCCAGCAGTGCGCTTTGCTGCATGTGGGCATAGGGCTGCAGAGACGTGGGAACTGCTGCCATCCCTGCGGCGTCATTGCTGGGACAATGAGGTGCAGGTTAAAGGACTTGTCCAGGGCCACCTGGGACGTCTGTGTTACTGGACACCCGAAGCTCAGGTATTTAAGAGGTGCCAGGCTGCAGCTTTGGAGTGAAGGGTGGACAGGACAGCACAGGTGAGCAGGCACCCACCCAGCACAGAATTAGGGGTGTCAGTACTTTTTGCATGTGTCACACTAGCCTAACAGTGACCCTGGTTTAAAAAAACCCTTTATCCCAACCCTGAAGAATGAACCGAGCCACCACCTTGGGAACGATGGGGACAGCCCTGCTGTGGTGTGGGACAGGAGGCACAGTCTCAGTGGGCTGTCTGCAGGAAGCATCGAGCATCCATGTTCCTGGAAAAGGGGCTGGAGGAACCCTGATTCTCGCTCCCACCCTGTGCTGACTGGGTTCCCGAATCCAGACTTACCAACAAGTATCCTTCCCAGCGTCAGTCTCCCTTCCTGCAGCGCAGGCTCCAGTCAAGCCACCGCGTGTGGCAGGGGCATGTTGTGGGCTGAGATGGGACCCCACCAGGCACGGAGCTGAGGGTGCAGAAGGGATGGTGGCTGCACTGCACAGCCGAAACAGGAAAGTCTGCTTTGCCAGCCCAGGAACCGGGTGGCCCCAGCAGCTCTGCCGGCCCCACCTCGCCGCTGACCCAAGCGGTGTTCATGCAGGCGAAAAGCCAGCAGGGAACTCCCTGCTGGACCAGGAAGCAAAGCCTGCCCTCCTGCCTGCAAGAAGCTGGAGGGCATTGCTGCCCAGCTCCATGCACTGGGAAATAAGCTTCTCCAAGTTATCCCTGCAGCGATACTGGGCTGGACTGTGTGGCTGCAGGCATTTAGCGCAAGGGAATGGACACTTGCAGGGGGATGTCTGTGCATGACTGCATCCATCCCTGATGAGCTCTGCACTTGGAAAGCCCAGCTCCTTGGCCCACAGGACATGCACTGTATGAGGGCCTGTGAAATGTGTGTGTGGATGAACGGGAATGCTCCGCTCCAACACAGCAGGGAGGACAGACAGGACGAGGGGATACTGCTTGGGTGGTTTCATCCTCCAGCGCCAACAGAAGCACCAGGCACACAGCCAGGAGCAATTTCACAGGCTTCCACTGCATTAAATTTATGCCTGTAAACTCCTTCCCTTGCTGCCAATTCAACAAAGTCTGCCCAAAACCTGCCTTATCACCACGTAAATTTGGGGTGGTGTCAGAAGCAGGGAGCAATACTGCAAAACCACTGGTGCCTAATGGCTGATGTAGTCATGGGAGGAGATGCCCCAGAAGCCAGACCTGTCCCAGCTTTGCCCCATCACCCTGGCTCACCAGTCCTTCCAGACTTTCACATGGCCACCAAGGCATTGCCATAGTGGGTGCCTAGCCATGGGAGAGGGGCTAAGGCTGCCCCTCAGCCACTCAAAAAACAACCCCACTCACAAGGGCCCTGCACTCCTGCTGCTCAGAGAAGCACCATCTCCAGGAGCAGGAGATGTAGGAATGATGCTGCAGGAATGATGCTGCAGGAAACCTCTGGGGGAACTTTCTGCTCTAAACTGGAAGTCCCAAAGGATGCACAGGACAAATACATTATGGGGATGGGGGAATAGGGAATACTAAAATTCCAGGGAATTTTAATTCCAGGGAGAGGGGGTCTGCATATGCACACTAAAAGCTGAGCATATAAGTAGCCTTTTTAGTGGGTTGTTTGCTAGACACAGCTAAGAGAGAAGAGATTTAGATCTTAGGAAGAAATTCTTTACTCAGAGGGTAATGAGGCACTGGAACAGGTTGCCCAGAGAAGTTGTGGCTCCATCCCTGGAAGAGTTGAAAGCCAGGTTGGATGGGGCCCTGAGCAAGCTGATCTGGTATGTGGCATCCCTGTCCATGGTGGAAGGGGTTGGAACTAGATGATCTTTAAGGACCCTTCCAACCAAAACCATTCTATGATCTCAGTAAGACCAAGCTGCACAGGACCCTGGTGGCCTCCCTTATTTTGGGAGGAGATATGGTGATCCTGGTGACAGCCTGGTGTCATGCAGGGGAAAACTGTTTGGCGTTAGTGCAGGTGAGCTTGGTCTTCTTTGGCAGGAGCCAGGCTGGGCAGGCTGCAGCAGTGGAGCATTTCCAGCAGTGGGGCAAGGGAGAAGCTGCAGGATGATCCTCTGTGTCAGCCCCGCTCTCCTCATCCTCCCCGCCCCATCCCCGACAGTCGCACTCTTGGACAGAAAAGTGGCCCGCACCATGAGCCCCACAGGGCTGAGTGCCACACAGCCTACCCAGAAAAGTAAAATCCTAGCCCCACAATCAACCCTGCTCAGGACAGCATGTGGGAGATGGCTTTCAGAAAAGAAGGGGAAAGAGACCCAAAACCATTACAGTAAAATTGCAAATGCACTGCACCCCACTACGCTCTGCACCTGCCTTTGCTCCCTGCATCCCTGCATACGCTGCGAGTCACTCTGGACCAGGTACCCCATTTTTCCAGTCAAAAATACAACCATTCAGGGGCTGGGAGCTGAGAGAGCTAGAGCTATAAATATTCCGGCTGCAGAAATCAGACATCACGGGAGCGCTTGTCGACAGCGATCAGCCACTGAGCACCAGCTCCGAGGGGGCTCTGGAAGCAGGAACAGCGCCGAGTCCCCTCCCCAGGATGACCGCGGCGGTGTCCGAAGCCAGGCCCAGGTGACCATAATCCTGTGCAATGCCGGCTGGGAAATGCAGGCTGGCCCGGGCACGACGCCAACCAGCTGGCTGCCTACAAATCCCAGCAGGCCGGGGAGCGGAGCTGCACCCCATCCCGGCTCCTGCCTGCTTCCTGCAGCGCGGGCAGGGGGAAATATAAACAGCAGCGCCTCGGGCAGGGTTGGGATGCTGCCGCTGGACGGGCTGTGCCGGGGAGCAGAGGCAGCGCTCGGGGTGAGTTTGGGCTTTTCTCTCAGCAGAACCCTGTCTGTGTGCAGGGGGGAACGTCTGCTCCGTGCTAAGCAGCCGTAGGAAGAGCTGCGGGGACCAGCAGCACCCGCCTGGAATGTTCTCCTGGGGTCTCGCAGCGAGACGTGTGCCTGTGCAGATCCGTGTGTCTGTGTGCGAGCGGCTCTGCGGGTTATTGGGGCAGGGAGATGGAAAGGAGAACTCGGGCTTGGTTTGCAGCGCTTGGGAGAGCGAAGCAGAAATTAGAGGTGGATTCTCCCGCCAGGAAGGGCTGCTCAGCTCCGTTGCCTCCTTGCATTTGATTTTGACTTTCAGAAAATACTTGGCTGAGATTCTGTCAGAGGAGGGCTTCTGCCTGCGCAGCTGGGCTGGTGTTTGCCACTCTCTGCCCTGCTCTCTGGGAGGACCCCCCCTTCCCAGCATGGGGCATGGGGTGCAGGAAGCAGAGGGATGCTGAGCATCTCCTGGCTTTCCAGGCACCCCTGGCTGGGGGATTAGCCCTGCTGCAGGACTTTCTACTCCTCAGGCAGTCGGGGAGTGCACATGCAAGCACTGAGCCCCCCATGGCAAGGCTGTGGCTCTCAGGGCTGGCATCAGCCAAGCGTGCTGCCTACTGGCCCAGGCAACACTTTGCTGTCCCTGAACAGTAAACATTAATTAAATAAAACTGGGACAAAAGACAGGTCTCTCTGGAGACCCTGACTCGCCCATTACACTGCATGTTGGCTTTGAGCTATGCTTGCACAGCTCCCCAGCACAGTAATCAGGTAGGGCGTGACTGGCTCACAGGGCTGTGGAGGGGCAGACCAGCCCCATCGCGGGGGGCTCAGCCTGTATCCGAGCCCTCACTACACATCTCTACTTACTCTGGCCTTTTACAGCTGCAAATGAGGGGCTGATGCAGTGAACTCCTTCATTTGTAGATACAAATTCACCATTCAAGCAAAAGTAGCAAAAAAGGCAAAAAGGATGTGAACTAGAAATCTACCTATAAGATCTAACCTATTTTGGCTTTTAAAGACAAGCCTTAGTTTGCATGGAAAAGAGCTCCACAACAGCTTTCAGCAATTCCACACAGAGAAAAATACTCTTAGAGAAAAACAAAAGTAAAAATAAAGCAGTGATCTGTGTTTGAAAAGCCATTTTTCCATCATATTTAATTGGAACTATTAGAACAGTTTTTCTTGGAGCAAAGCTGCTGTCAGCAGAAACAGGTTCATTTGGGCTGCTGTACTTGGTGTGTAGGATGCTTCCTGTCTCCTTTCCACTCTTCCCCCTCTCTAGATTGACTATATTATAATCTGTAAATTTAATTTTATATTTTCTCTTACAGGCTGAGAGTTGAAGATGGCAGAGCTGGAAAGCACAGTCATAAACACCAATGTAAAACAGGTAAAAGGCTGTTCATTACAAAACACACATCCTGTATTTCCAAACCAAGTTTGAAATGCCACTGCAGGAGAGAACACACTACAGCCCAGAACTGCGGCGGCCTGAGTTGCTCGTGCCTGGGTTTCAGCAGAAGTGGCTGTGCCAGGGCTGCTGGGCACCTGGTCCCAGTGAGGTCCATGTGATTTCCAAGTGCATGGACGGGGCAGGTATATTTGCTCATGCTTAAATTTTGTAGCAGCCAGGGACAAAGCAGCAGCTTCTCTACACAGACAGAGACTTTATTTAACTGCCCAGAACAGACAGAAATGAAGGGTAAAATCACCAGTATGTGCAGAGAAACCTAGCAGTGCCCAGGTCAGCACAAACAGATGATCATGGCTGTGCTGTGCCCACAAACAACAAAATTATGAAGCAATCCCCTCTGTGTGAGCTATCCTTGGAGCATGTGGCACTTATCAGATAGGTTAGGGTTTCACAACTGCCAGCCGCATCCTTGGTGGCCTGAAGATGAAGACTGGGTGTGGTACCTCTGTCATGGGGAGCCATGACTCAGAGGTGATACCCCCAGCACCCAACCACACCACTCTGATTGGTGCCCCCTGCTCACCCCACCTCCACGAGCTCCTTCTCTGCTGTCCCCTGACTCCTCTTTCCTTCCTGTCCTGCAGAAAGACCCCAGCACGGCACTGGTCATTGCTGTGACCACCAGAGCCATCTTCAACTTGGAGGAGGAGCACAAGCTCTACCTGGAGAAGGGCAAGGACGAGTACACAAGGCACCAGCAGGCCAACGAGGACAAGCCCCTGCCACCAGGCACAGCCTTTGCCTTCATCCAGGTGGGCCCCACACCTGGCTAGGGGCACATGCAGACACTCGCAGGATGGGGTGAAAGCTCAGCTTTCCCAGCTTTAAGTCTCAACTCCCATCACGGGGTGCAGTTAGGCCTTTCCTGATCTCTTGGCCTCATTGCAGGGCATCGAGACCTCTGCTCCTGACCAGTCTATCTGCCCCCTGGGGAGGTATCCCTCTCTCTGCCCTCCTGATGATGGCTTTTGCAGGATGGTTGCTCCGTCTGTCTCTCCATAACATGCCAGCCATGCCATAGCTGACAGATGCAGCACAAACCACTAACCTTAACTGCAAAAGAGCCCCTGCAAAGCCACTGCAGTCATGCCTCTTTAGAAGAGTCCCATCTTCTCCTCACAGGCAGTGCAGTATGTGAACAAGAAGATTCTGGAGAGCAACCCAGCAGAGAGGGACCTCTTTGACATCCTGGTGCTCTCCAACAACAGCCCAGAGAGCGGCGCACGCATTATCAACAGTGCCAAGCACTACGGTAAGGGGACCCATCCCTGGGGGTGCCTGATTCCCCTGGGAGGCTGCAGAGCAGATCAGGCACCACAGTGGATCATCAGTGGCAAACAGAGAGCCAGGGGATACAAGGGGAGGGGGGGAAGGCGTTCTCTTGGAGCCCAGCTCCCTTCAGCAATATCCTTCACACCAGGAAGTCTGGAAGCATTTTGCATGGCCCAGGCATCTTCAGGCAGCTACTGAAAATAAAAAAAGTTCTTTAAAAAAAACACCCTAAATCCCAAAGTGCTGTCATGAGGAATGCTCATGTTAGGGAGGGATGGAGGGAATATTTAACTGCACTCTGCAGTTTTATAGGAGCAACAGCAGGTCAAGAAGATGCAGCAAGAACACAGGCGGGTTCCCCACACACCACTGGGAAATTCATTTCCCTGAGCTCTTGCAGCAAAGCACACCAAGACCAGGGAGGGAGTGGGGGGCTGTGAGGAGGATGTTGCTCCATAAGACTTAACTCACATCCCTTGTCCTGAAGGCCTGGAGATCTCCAAGTTCTGCTTCGTCAGTGACGAGGACTCCACACAATACCTGAAGTCCCATGGTGTCAAGCTGTTCCTCTCAGCTGACAGGACAGATGTCTGCAATGCCCTCCGGAGAGGTGTGTTCTCCCCTCCCTCCCACGTCCCCAAACCCACCACACTTTTTCCAGGCAGCTCAGTACCAAGAGACAACACCAGAGCCTGCGATTTCACAGGGGCAAGGACTGAATGGCACATCGATTACCAGTACAGTCCTGAATAGTTCAGTCTCCTCTTCTGTCCTTACCAGTAGCCTGCAAACACACCAGGGTTGCTCAAATGCCCTGACAAGTCACTGAGTGCATTATGCATCATTCTGGACATAGCTCTGCCGTGAGCTGGTCATTCCCTACCTGACATTTAAGCCTTTCTAACGAAAGATGCAATTCCATTCATCAATGAGAGTTAATCAGTGATTGCCAGGACTTTGTGAGGATGCCACAGAAATTTGCTGTCTTGTTACATGCAGAGTTACTGTGTGCTCAGTGATAGATGTAAGCACGTGCCTGACCTCAATCGGAGGGAGTGCAGTCTCCCCATCTCCTCTAATGGGGTTAATCACCTTCTTATTAATTCACTTGGGTATGAGCACATCAGCTGGCCACTGTCCTTCAAGGTCAGGAGCAAGCCTTCTGCAGCCTGGACTTTCCTTCACTACACAGCACATTCCTGGAACCTCCTTGAGAGAATCATTGCCTTGACAAGTGTCTCCCATCTGGGAGCCTGGGTCCCCATATGAGGGTGGGCAGGGAGCAGCTTGTAGGAAGAGACTGTAATTAAGCCAATTACCACAATCAATGGAGATGCCAGCCCATATTATTCACACCACAGAGTGCTAAATCTGGGCATTAAAGATTGAGGCTTGGCAGGGTGAGCAAGCACCAGGAGGAGGGCTGCTCATGCCTTGACAACCACCCACCATTTCTTACCACACCTCAGTATCTCCCCAGACCTCAGTTTCTGATCAGCAGCACTTTCTCAGGGGATGACAAAGCCATGAAAGGCTGAGCTGACTCCCCCAGAAAGCTCCCTGGTTTGGAGGGCCTGGCATGGCGATGTGGGACAGGGCTGCAGCAGATGCGTGGGGAGCAGCTGGCCATGCATGAGCTGCCCCAGGGAGGGGTGTCCCTCCTACCCCACCTTCCTCTGCCTCACAGGGGTCTCAGCAGCACTCATCTTCCAGCAAGAGGTGCAGGCTCCCAGCACTCCACTCCGCGTGGTGTTTGACGGAGATGCCGTGCTCTTCTCCGACGAGACAGACCGGATCTTCCAGGAGCAGGGGCTGGAGGGGGCACTGCAGTACGAGCGGGCGATGGAGGCCATCCCCATAGGAGAGGTGAGCATGCCACTTCGCTTCCATGGGCACCCACAGGCTCTGCAATCTCTCCTGCTAGGGCTTTGCCATGAGCAGTCAAAAAAGCACAAATCCTTGCAGATTCCCTATGCATCCACTACTCAGTTCCTGGTGCGGGCCTGATCTGGTGTCTCACTGGAAATGGAGCTGTTATTTCCTGTAAGTGAGCATCAGCTCCTAAATATCTTAACTATGGGATTGTAGTTACTCCCAGCATCACCTTTTGTAGGCTGCGACCTCTTGCTGTCCAAGTCCCTGCAGGACTCAGACCCAGAGGCACTACTTGCTGGGATGTACCTTGCTGGTCACTTTGGGATTAGGATGAGCACCTCAAGGCTCACCTTCCTCCCAGGGACCCCAGGGCACAGCACCAGTCCCAACACTGCCCAGTCCTGCAGCCCATGGGCATTGTGTGCTCTGCAGAGCCCTGAGAAACCCTGGAAGAGGAACAAGTGGCTTGTACAGGCAGAGTGGGTGTTTCCTTATTTCCCACAGACTCCCAACTGTCTTGCTGTGCTTCCAGGGTCCCCTGAAGGCTTTTGCCATGCACCTTGGGAAGATGCGTAAGAAGTTCGGCCAGGAAAAGTCCCCCATCCGCACCTACCTGGTGACAGCCCGCAGCGGCCGGGACATGGGCATCCGAGCCATCAAGACGCTCCGGGAATGGGGTCTGCCCATCGACGAGGCTTTCTTCATGGATGGGGCTCCCAAGGGCCCCATCCTCGCCCAGATCCAGCCTCACATTTTCTTTGACGATGGGCTTCATAACATCCAAGGGGCTCAAAATGTGGGCGTACCCTCTGCCTGGGTCCCCTCCTGCTGCTGATGGGCTGCGGGCCAGCAGTCCTGCCTCCCAGAAGTACAGGGGACTGGGTCAGCTGGAGGCAAAACTTCTGGTGGAGAACGAAAGATCTAACGTGCAGCAAGCAAATCTCAGGGAAAGGGGACGAGAGCACAGACTCCTTTGCAAAGCCTGACGCGTATTTCTGCTCCTGGTAAGAGGTCCTCTGCATCTTAGTATAAAGCCAAAAGACACAACTGCTCCAGAATGGAAGCACACCTTTGCTGTGACACTGAGGACTACAGCTACCTGCCGCATAGAACCTGGGGACTTTTCTCAGAGAAATAAGTGAAGCTAATACCACACACACAACCTGAAGGAAGTAAGAAAAAAATGCTAGTTTTGGCTGTGCTCAGACAGTCTCCAAGATGGAGCAGCACAGGAAGGACATCAGCCTGTTGAGCTGAGTCCAGAGGAGGCTGACCAAGATGATTAAAGGGACGGAGCACCTCTCCTGTGAGGAGGGGCTGAGACAACTGAGATTGTTCAGCCTGGACAAGAGAAGGTATTAGGAAGAAATTTTTTACTGTGAGGGTGATGAGGCACTGGAATGGGTTACCCAGAGAAGTTGTGGATGCCCCATCCCTGGGAGTGTTAAAGGTCAGGTTGGATGGAACTCTGAGTAACCTGGTCTAGTGAAAGGTGTCCCTGCTCACACGAGGGTGACTGGAACTGGATGATCTTTAAGGTCTCTTCCAACCCAAACCATTCTATGATTCTGTGATTTATTCCCAGGATCTCTGCCTAAAGGGAGCCCTCAAGACCCTGCCTCCCCAGGCACACTTAGCCTGGTTTCCTGAGGAGACTGATGTGCTAGTGACTGCTTCAGGCAGCTCCAGCCAAACTTGGAAGAGGGAGAAAGGCTTCAAAACCGTAAAGGACCTACAAACCTTTTAGAAATGGGTGAATGGGTTGAAGAAAGAAAGCCCAAGATATTCCTCCTCATACAAGAGATTATAGCACAAGACAGCTTTCCTCAGGCATGCACACTGCTCACAGAGTGCTTTTAGTAGACAGACCTGTAGGACACTCAGTTCCTGGAGCTGCAAGACAAGGACAAGGCTACAACCCAGCACTGAGGTCCATCCAGGAGACGGAACAGCTCCAATTACCCACCAGGAGAGGGCACTGGAGATGGGCTGCCTGCAGCGCAAGCCATGGAGGGGCCAGGGCTGCAGACCAGCACCACAGGGGCTGGGGCAGGACTGGGTGCTGCGGCCAACCTTAAATGGATCTCCAGGGCCGTGCGTGGGAGGGCATGGGTGGGGGTCCCAGGAACAACTGCTCCTTGCACATGGGGTACGTGGGTGTGCTCGGTTCCCTGCCTGACATCACAACCCTCCTCGTACAGGGATGCCTCTCCTTTGGCAGTTTGGACTCTGTTCCTAATTTTCCTGGGGAAAAAGGAACCCACAAGGTTCACTTGGCAGGTTTCTTTCCCAGGGCTGGATGGGAGTTGCCACTAGAGGCCACTGTGCTGCCTGGGGACATGGCACCTCAAATCCCTGCCAGCTGTCCAGAAACGCCTCATAAAAAAACTGGCTGCACAGGCGGCAGTAGGATTATGGATGAGGAAATAAAGATGATGCTGGCTTCATTTTTTTAATCTCAATGTAATCAGAAAATAATTATTTTTAAAAGCTTCACAAGTGTTGCTCTCGCCAAAGCTTTTTTCCCCCCAATAAATAAACAAGCATCCCAGTGTGAGCACTTGTTCCTCATGCCTGTGTCTAGCAGTGTGGGAGGAAGGGTGGGATAACTCAGTGCTCTCTTACACACATTCATTTATTTATCAGCTGTTAGACGTGGTCATCAAAATGGCTTAAATACACAAGAAATCTGCAGTGGGCTTTGGGTTAGGCCTCTGAATGTCATCTTGTATCTGTGTCCCCAAGCTCACTCCTGCTGCCTTGGGCATGGGGACTCTGCACATCTTGCCTTAGCAAGGGGAGCTGCTGGCCTTGCCATGCCCCTGGCAGAGGTCCTGTCCCTGCCATCATGGCGACCATGTGGATCCAAACTCGGGGCTGTCAGGGCAGGGCTGGGATGCCCATGTGCACAGATATGATAGGAAGCCACCTCCAAGGAAGCAAAGCCTGGCAGGGTCTTGGCACCAGCAAGTCTGGCCCCTTGCCCTTCTGCTCAGTACAGATGCTGAAATTAGATGTTTTGAGGTAGCAACATCATCAGCCACTCATCATTCACTAGTAATGCTAAGCAGCCGTCAGCTGAACAAACATTAATTACAGGATGCTCCAAACATGCCCAGTAAGCAGGTGCAGATATTCGTCCCAGTTTCGTGCAGGTCAGATACCACCGGGCTCAGTGCGGTGATCCAAGTGCCCACCCTCAGCCCTGCCCGCCAGGCACAGCCCGCTGCTTCCGTGGCAACTGGTGCTGGGCACATGGACCCAGTGCTGGGGGTGACAGTGGTCCTGGGCATCCTCCACCACTCCAACCCATCGCATTTGCTGATGCCTGGATGGGGCCAGCAGGAGCTTGGTCACCGCCTTGGGTGAGAAGAAATCAGCTGAGTCAAGGGTCGTGGGGACAGGCCCATGTGAGCCGCTGCAGTGCGTGGGATGCTGAGGCAGGGGGAAAGTGCCACATGCCTTCCTCCAGCACTGTCAGCACAGTGGGGGATGACAGGGCAAAACATGCCCAAAATGGGAAAAAAGGAAGGAAACTCGGGACTTGTGGGGTTGCATCATACAGGGCCAAGTACAGCAGCTTCAGGCCATGGTTCAAGCTTGTAGCATCAAAACTGCCCTTACTGCCCTGCTCCAATGATATGCCATCAAAAACTGCCCTTTTTCTGTCCTGCTCCAAAGATGGAGCATCAAAAACACCCTCTGTCAAGGACTGCTGCAGCTTTGTACCCTGCTGCAAGGACAAACTTGCTGCTTCTGTCTTAGAGGCATCTGTAATAAGTTCATTCATGCTTGGGATGCTCCTCAGGTTTTGTCTTTCTGAGGCATCTTAAGCTCCCTCCTTGAAGGGACTGCTGATGCGCCAGGGTCTCATGCTGCTGCTGCAGCCTGAAGAGGGTTTAGCTGCTGGGACTGGTCATGACATGCTTCTCTGATACCCATTTCAGGTTTTGCTGGCCAGGGCAAGGCAGAAGCGGGCCACACTGTCATGTCACCACCACAGATAGCTTCCCTTTGAACCCTGCTGGGTCTTGTACCTTTCCACTCCAGGAAAAGAAGTGCAAAGGGGTGCAAAGAGGGCTCTGAGGACCTGCACTTGATTCTGACCAGTGCTTTCCAACACCCCCCCATGACCCCAGCCAAAGCTGCCTGGTGTCTGGGTTCCCCTCTGAGACACCCTCTGGTTCCGGAGAAGGAAGTGGGCCCCTACTCTGCTCAGCCACAGGCAGGCCAGCTGCCTCCTCTGCAGGGCCCAGTTCTGCCAGCGATGCCAAACAATTGGCCCTTGTTTTGGGGTGGGGCACGTGACCCCAGGGATCAGAGGCTGCAGCTGGTTGGCCCTGAGGAGCTGTGGGAGACCTTCGCCCAGGACCGTGCCCTTAATCCCCCACTCGCCACACCAGTCAATTTAGGGTTGCAATGCTAAAAACAAAACAACTCAGTGCTAGGCAAGAGAAAGCGTTTTATGAAATGGTGGTACTGCAGGGAGGGAAGATTGGCAGGTATTTATCTGCTAATAGAGAACTGCAGTGGCAATGTCCGAGCTGTTCAGCTTCATTGACTCCTGGCTGCAGCGGGAGAGGATGCTGGAGGCTGCAGGACATGGGTGCAGCTGCAGTGTCTGCCAAGGATGCTCCCACACCTCCCTAACCTACAAGCACCTTTGGTCACGAGCACTGAGCAAGGCGTCTTTACATTCTTGACCATAACCCTAACCCTAAGTCACCCTGGTGGAAGTGTACCTTGAGAAACACTCAGGGGTTCTCAACCAGAGAGGCTGAGATGCCACGTCCCACGCTACAAAAAGTTATTAACAGACTATTCTGCATGTAGAAGGTCAGAGGGAGGGTGCGCGAAGCCACAGACTGTTTGCCGACATGCTTAAAACTGGTTTCAAGATCTTAACCCTGGGCAGTCACGTTGAAAATAGTCCCTGTGGTAGCAATTAAAGATGGAGCTTAGCAGAAAGGTGACAATAAATTAGAATTCAGAGCCTTTGTGGAAATATTGACACAGCAGAAACTGCCCCAGGAGGCCCAGACTGACTCACCAAATCACCAGTGAGAGCTGGTTGCTCTCCCTCCAAGAAAACACATTGCAACTTTTAAGCTGATCCTTGGGTTGCAATGGGGTGTTGACCCTCATCTTTCTGAGCCCACACTCCCCTCGGGATCAGAAGTCTCAATTGCTTCAGTGTTTTGTCACATGGAGGAGACATGATTGCATAAATGATGGTCTTCTTAGGGCAGCTTCTGCCAGAAACCAAAGGAAATAATTAAATGACATCTAGCGCTGGCAAAGAAAATGAAATGGATGGTGTGCTTGGATGTGGCTGGAGGCACTTCTCTGTGTCACGATGGAAACCCCACCAGCATGCCAATACCCCCTCATCCCAAGCCGGGCTCACATGGGGGACAGCAGCAGGAATTGCTCAAGGTGGTGACAAGGTGAGTTAGGTCCCTGTGTTCCCCATCACATCCTGGCGTGGGTGGGGATGAATCAATACCATCATTGCCACTTACCACCCCATCCCGTCAGCCGCGGGTCATGCTGCCTGCTGCCAGCGTCTGCCAGGATTGTTGTTGCCCATCCCTGGCAATTTCAGCCTGCTGCAAAATAACTCAGGTGAGGCAAACAACACGAGATCCCTGCCCCGAGGAGCAGACAGGGCCAGCAGCCAGGGAGGGGCAGGTCCCCTCCTCCCCAAGGTGGGGGCCAGGTGTGTCACCAGCCGTGGGGGAGGATGGGCCAGGGGATGATGAAGAACATCCAACACCGAGCAGGGTCAGGAGCAGGCAGGTGGTGTGGGGGCGGCAAGGATTTGGGCAGGGCCATGGACTGCGTGGGACACAGGGACAGGCGATGCCGAGCTTGGGAACAGCCCACTGAGGCAAGGTAGTTTGTAAGTAAGCCCTAGTGAAGACACCAGAGCAGCTCACAATCTTAAAGACCATAAGTATATTTCACTTATGAAATCCTTTCAAGGTTTTGTTTTTAAATAGCTTGAGAAAAGATGGAAGACCAAGATGTGATGGAGATGTCCACTGGGGTGAAAACACTCTATGTTCAAAGGCTGCTGCAAATGGCCCTGATGAGGATGGAGCCATGCTCAGGGCTCCTGCCTGTTATGACGTCCAGCTGTGTCACACAGCCACCAGTGAGCCACCCTTACCCGCCACCAGGATCACAGTTTGCAGCACGAGGGACACCAAGGAAAAAAATACCACCCAGCCTTGGCCTTTTGCAACTCCAGTTAGCATTTCCCCAAGGTCACTGCAGCCCATGATGGCAGCCAGAACATGTCTAAGCAGGCTGCAGGCCAGCTCTGCCTCCAAACCAGCCCCAGCCAGCCGGCATGAATGGACTGCGGATTGCCACCACCCATGATGCCAAGGACATCCTCCCCAGTGCCCACAGAGCTGGGACACAATGGCCAGGGCCTGTATGAATCACTTTGTTGTGCTTAGTGCAACCCCTCCTCTGCTCCCAGGTTTCCCACCACCCAGAGCTGCTACTAAACCACCTTTTAGGCTTGTCTCTGTGGGTGTTACCCTGAAAATGGGTGTAGTTTGGGATGTGCCGGTGCCACTGCAAAACGCACCCTCACCTTTTGAATTGTGCATCAGTTTAGGAAACGGTGTAGGGAGTGGGCGAGATCCTGGCACTGTGCCGGGAAAAAGTTACCACTGCTTCACTTGGGATCTCAGGGAGGGTGAATCAGGCTCCGCTAATGAGCTGCATCCAGCACCTTCACACCGGCACCGGCACCAGGCGGGTGTGTTTGAAACCAGCCTTGCCCAGGCTTGTGCAGCCGTAGGCTCTGCTCAGCTCAGATGGAAGAATAATTTTCTCTTTTAGCAATGAGCTTCAAAATCAGAAATGCTTTTTTTTTTTTTTTTTGAATTTGAAGATGTCCTCTAAAAATCCAACCCACAGCTGGGCAAAAAAATAATCTGCATCTCTGAGCTGAAGCTTTCCTTGCCCCATAGATCACTGCAGTTCACGACATTGGTACCACTGTGATAAATAAATTTAGGAAAAAAACACTGAGGAAAGGGTGAAGGCAAACACACAGCCATGTGTAAGGACAAAGAGGCCACTGTAGCAACCCTGGCAGAGGGCTGCCAAACTGCAAATGGGAGACCTGCTAGAGCCCCCCAAAAATAAGGCATTTGAAACTGAACATGAGCCAGTGTGCCCAGGTGGCCAAGGAGACCAAAGTCATCCTGGTCTGTATCAAAAATAGTGTGGCCAGCAGGGCTAGGGCAGTGACTGTCCCTCTGTACTGGGTGCTGGTGAGGCCACACCTCGAGTGCTGTGTCCAGTTCTGGGTCCGTCTCTGCAAGAAAGTCATTGAGGTGCTGGAGCATGTCCAGAGAAGGGCAGTAGAGCTCATGAAGCGTCTGGAATGCAAGTCCTATGAGGAGCAGCTGAGGGAGCTGGGGGTGTTTAGCCTGGAGAAAAGGAGGCTCAGGGGAGATCTCATCGCTTACTACAACTGCTTGAAAGGGGACTGTAGTGAGGTGGGGGCTTGTTTTCCCAGGTAACAGATGACAGGATGAGAGAAAATGGCCTCAAGTTGTGCCAGGGGAGCTTTAGACTGGATATTGGAAAAATTTATTCCCTGAAAAACTAATCAGACATTGGAACAGATTGCCCGGAAAATGGTGGAATCACCATTGCTGAAGGCATTTAGAAGCCATGCAGATATGGCACTTAGGGACCTGGTTTAGTGGTGGACTTGGAAGTGCCATATTAATGATTGCACTCCATGATCTTACAGGTCTTTTCCAACCTAAAGGATTCTATGTTTGTAGGCTAAGCTGCATCAGGTTTCTCCCTGCGTGGCAAAGGGCAGGTGGGACACCCTGGTGTCACTTGCAGAGGAGACCCCAATCTCCCAGAGCTGGAGCTGGGGTGCTCTTCCCAACTGGAGCTACTGGAGCTGAGTCATTTGACCCCACCTTGGGAATCCTCTCAAGCAGGCACTGAGGTTGTGAAAGCATGGCTGGGGCCCAGGGGCACGTCACCCCACACCCACAGTTGCGGCTGCAGGGGACGATGCTCTGGTTCACTCCTTGCAAATGTGGAGCCACGGGGGATGCAGGGGGCTAGGGAGACAGACCAGCAAGGAAAGGGGTTCATCCACTGTGACAAAAATAGGAGTGAGGAGGGATAAATCCCTCCACTGTGTCTCACACGTTCTCTAGATTGCCTCAGCCATGGCACTCCCTGTTTGCTCCACAAACAAGGAAAAATGTGTAAAAAACCCTGAGCCCAGGCTCGTGCCACTCTATCTTTTTAAGATAATATGGTGCAACTCTCATGGTCCCAGCCTATAAATACCCAGACGTGCTCCCAGCTCCTGGTTAAACATACCCACTGTACCTCTCAAGGCTTTAACATTAGGGCAAACATTCCACAGAGGTGATGAGGGAGCCTGAATACAGAAATTCCGGCTCTTTCCTGGAGCCACTGGGCCCCCAGCATGCTGCAGGCACTGCAGTGTAAGCTCTAAAACCACTGGTGCCAAGGGACAGAGACAGATTAGAAACTCTGGGGAAAAGATACCCAGGCCCTTCCCGTCCTGCAAGCACCCAGGAGAGGATCAGTATTGTAACATTCCCTGACACAGCCCCATTCTTCCTTTTTCCCAATAAACCACTGGGAACATGGGACATGTAAGTCACTTAGAACAGCCCTCTACAAGCAGCGACCCTCTTGCACTGGTATGAGAGCAGTCCCAGATAAGGACACAAGCCTTGCTACCATGAAGCTCAAGCAAAGGCTCATTCATAACAGCAAAGCTTGCCTTTAATCCCTTGGAATCAAAAAAACCCAGACACAGTCTGGGTCCAGAGCTCTTTACTCTGCTGAAGCACTTTGCTGTGCACTGTGTGACGGTACGTGGCTAGTACGGCATGCTGTCCTCACCAGCCCATCTCTGCACACCGGATCCCACTCCATGGCCACAGGATGCAGGCAAAGACTGGCCAGACTGGAAACGCTCGAGGAGGAGCTGCCGTAGGTGCCCCAGCCTGGGGGCCAAGGTGCAGGTTGCCTGGCCAGCCACAGTTTCCCAGCCACTTCAAAGAGAAGGGAGGAGGGCTGGTACTTCACTTGCTCTGCCACAGGCTCCAGGAAAGCCTATAAGGGATGTAGGGGAGGCCTGGGCCTGGCGTCAGGACTGTCCTTTCTGTCTGCAAAGCATATTTGCAAAGGGCTTTAGAGCTCTTGGGGAGGGTGGATTTGCTTGGATGGGGCCATGGTCAAGTTGGTTTATGTCTGACCCACTCTGCCTGTGGGTACCCAGGGGGATGAGACCCACGAGATGGAGCCCGCAGCAGCAGCAGCAGCGGCGATGCCTCCAGGGTCAGGCTACAGGTGCTGGGGACCCGCTACGCCTTGGCCCTTTGCCCGAATGAGCCACTCGGGGTTTTGCTGAGTCACACAGTGCCTCGGGGCCGGGAGGGCGATGGGTTTTGCTGACTCATGGTCAGTGGCACTCAGCTTGACCACACACCCGCAGGGGCAGGAGGGAAGCAAGTGCTGGCCAAAATAACGGGAGCCACCCCGTTCAACCAGAGCCTCCAGCCATCGCTCCAGAAAACCTCATCCCAATGGCAGCTGGGTCCCACAGGGAGGCGGCAGGTTTCCTGAAGCCCACCAGCTTGGCTGAGGCTTGGCAATTTGGAGAGCTTGTGGGACAAGATACAGCCCGGGGCAGAAATGCCCCCTAAAAATACTCGGCATGGATCACAATTGAAGGGTTGCATGCACGGACCCAGGGCAGCAGGATCCTGTGTGAGGCCATGGGAGGATAGAAGAGGCTTAGGGACATGGTGTGGGAAGGCGATGGCGCAAGTGAGGTGCCAGTGACATGACCCAGCAATTTTCCAGAAGTTGCATGAACACGAATGTGACAGGAGAGGGACAGGAACCCCATCGCAAAGCTAGGGGTCCCCCACTCCAGCAGTGCCCAGCTCATCCCACAGGCTGCCACTTTTCCATCCCCAAGACTGGGCACAAGCAGGAACAGAAAGCAAGCCCCCCTAGCTCTCAGGACTTGGAAGGGAAAATGTCTGTAAATCCGATTTAATTTTTTTTGCTCTTCCAGCAGGTCTCGTGGTTCCGTAAGAGCTCAGTCGGGGCAAACTGGGCAGAGATTAGCAGTGGCTGCTGCCTCCTGAGTTGGTGGGTGACACCTCTGAGCCCTGTTATGACACCCCGGTGGTGGCAAAGAGCCCACCCCAGTAGCCCTCGATGCTCAGTCTGCATTTTTGAAGGAGGGGCAGACCACAGGGTCTGCTGGTGGCCGGTGCCCCACCGGGCGCTGCCCTGCACCAGCATCGCTCTCGATGGCTGCAGGTGGCCCAGGACCACCACAGTGCATTTTGAGGGGTGGCAGATATGGCTTGCCGTCCTCCGCCCCCACCGTGCCTCCCCAAAAAGCTGTGGCCTAGGATATGCCCGTCTTCCCCAGAAACGCCCAGGTCGGAGGGATGAGTCCCCCAAACTGGAGCTGTCCTGAGGCCAGGGAGAAACACAGGGCTGGGGGNCTCACGTGACGCCGCCGGTTGCAATTTTAGACCGTCAGCTGACTCCAGAAATCCGTGGAGTGAGGCCGCTCTGCCTACAAAAACAGGGACGGAAAGCGGGAGCGGCTTCGCGGCCTCTCGGCTTCGGGATCGCCAGCTTCTGACCCCCAGCCACCGCCGCCACCAGCGCCATCGCCGCCATGGGGCCCCGCGGCCTCCTCCTGCTGCTCGCCCTGGCCGGGTCCTGCGCCGCCCTCATCAGGTGAGACAAGGGGGTTCCTCAGGGGCTGCTGAGCCCCCCGGGTCTGGGGGGACGTGGGACAGGCACTCCCGGTGCTGCTGCAGCGGTGGCCTCCGAGCTCCTCTCACAGCCCTCCATACGGGCCTCCCCCTCCATCAAAGCAAGGGGGGAAGGTTCGGACCCCCCCCAATCCTGCCCATGAAGGGGCCTTGCCCCAGCTTCCCTTACACCTGGTGACCTCTGGCAGCCCTCCGGCCTTTCCCCTTATCCTCCGGCTCTGGGAAAAACACAACGCAGCACGGCGAGGGGATCTAGCGTAGGGTGCTGGCAGGAGCCCAAACCTCACCCGCCTCGTACTGGCGCATCCCCTGTTTTGAGGGAGCCTTCCTGCCCCCCTTCCCTAGGGATCCCTCCCCTGCACACCCCCTTTAACAGGTGTGTCTTTGCCGTCCCCACACAGGATCCCCTTGACCAAGTTCCNCCACCCAGCAGAAGGAAGTTAAAGCCAGTCCAGAAGAAGCACGCGCGGCCGGGCAGGCATCTCGTGACTGATTTCATAGTGTTTATTCCCCTTTCCCGGGGGCTGAGTCACGGCCCNCGGGCCTCCCCCTCCATCAAAGCAAGGGGGGAAGGTTCGGACCCCCCCCAATCCTGCCCATGAAGGGGCCTTGCCCCAGCTTCCCTTACACCTGGTGACCTCTGGCAGCCCTCCGGCCTTTCCCCCTATCCTCCGGCTCTGGGAAAAACACAACGCAGCACGGCGAGGGGATCTAGCGTAGGGTGCTGGCAGGAGCCCAAACCTCACCCGCCTCGTACTGGCGCATCCCCTGTTTTGAGGGAGCCTTCCTGCCCCCCTTCCCTAGGGATCCCTCCCCTGCACACCCCCTTTAACAGGTGTGTCTTTGCCGTCCCCACACAGGATCCCCTTGACCAAGTTCCCCTCCATGCGGCGTATCCTGAGCGAGGCAGGCAGTGAGATCCCAGATATGAACTCCATCACCCGGGCCCTCAAGTACAAGCTGGGCTTTGGCGAGGAGGGTGGGCCGACTCCGGAGACTTTGAAGAACTACATGGATGTGAGTAACAACCCCTCTGCAAACCACTCCCCCCCCCCGACTGCAGCGGACCCCAGCAGTGCCGGGCAAGTGGCTGTCACTTGTGGGGGTATCCATCCCAGGGGGTGGTGAGACATGCCAGCCTGCCACCAGCCAGGAAGGCAAAGGAGGGAGAGATGTTGATCCTGTAGGACAGATTCATGCACTCCCGTGGCTTAGTGAGTGGGTGCCAAAAGGTGCTTCCCATCATTACTAAACTAAAAATACTAATGCTAATAATTATAACTACAACAGCAAACAACCCGCTGCCACCCAAGCAGGAGCTTTTCGGTTTGTGACGTCTTTCCTTTCCCCTTTGTCACTAATTAACAATCATAAATAGGGGCCTGCTCACTTACAATCCTTCCTAGCATCTTCTGGCCATTTGGACTCTACTTTTGGCAAGACAGTGTAGTAAAAATCATGCTCCGCTCCTTGAGGTGTTTGAGCATAAATGAGTGGGCACAGGATAGGGGAAGAAGGCTCAGATTGGGTACTAAGTTACTATGGGACTAGGGATGCAGGACCCTTCCTCTCACTATCCTTCATCTTCTGCACTGCCTTGGGAAAAGCCACACTGTACTTTCTTCTCAGCAACTAGGGAGCAAAGGGACCTGTGTGGTGACCGAAAGAGAAGCCAGATAAAGGACATGAAGTTTGCCCTTACTCTGCTGCCAGACACGTGTGGGGTTCACTGTTTCAGGGTTCCTTACCAGGCGGTGTAGGATGTGAGCATTAGCTGGCAGAATAAAGCTGGGCCCAGATATTTAGGCATTAATTCAGGATATATTCCCCCTGCTGCCCTTCCATAGGGGTTCTTGTCACCCAGCCAGTGTTGTCCTGTCCTGGGAAGGGCCACCGGTTTCAGTTGGCAGTGTTGAAAGCCAGGACAAGCGGTTGTGTCACGGTGTTGTCTCTTGCAACCACAGCTCAGACCGCTGCTCAGGGCAGCATCTTTTCCCTTGTCACAGGGGCACCAACCTAACCTGTGGTGGCAGATAAGGGACCACTGGGTCCCTCCCAGCCTGGCTGAAAATGCTTTTGCTTCCAAAGGAGTTCTTGGGACAACCCCCACTAGCCTGTCTCGTATGCTTCCTACGAGCCCGTGGGACCCCTCATGGGTCTATGTATGTGACAAACGGAGCCCCTGTACTGGGGGTTAATTTTCAAGCGCCAGCAATAATTACAGAACCATTGGAAGCAAGTGCTACCTCCCCATTATGGCTAATTGCAATGGACTGTCAATTACTCTGCGAGCAAGCCTTGCAAACTAAGCGCATAGGAGGTGAACAGCTTCGATAATCCTGTTTTCTTCCTGTCCCCCCCCCCCTCCTTAATTAAGTACACCGCAGGTTTGGAA
Organism: Platysteira castanea; assembly: GCA_013397175.1. Lineage (NCBI taxonomy): Eukaryota > Metazoa > Chordata > Aves > Passeriformes > Platysteira > Platysteira castanea. The sequence continues at coordinate 655,737 of VYXC01003453.1, forward strand.
AGGCTACTGGCTGACTTCCCTTGCTAGCAGCCTGCTCTCCGGGACCCTGGACCAGCTGCTCACCAGGCAGGACACAGCTCCCTGCCTGTTTGGGAGAACTGGGGAAAAATGAGTCCATGTAGCACCTGCCTAGCATTCTCCATTCATCCTCTCCTCTGTGAAGAGAGGGATACCTTGCCAACAACTCAGCCATTCAATTTTCTTCCAGTCCCAGCAGAAATGTAGTCTCAGAGCAAAGGAGTATCCATCATATACCTGTGCTATAGGGTCTTTCACCCTGCAGGCCTAAATCCACCTCTGGTGGTGCTGCTCATGCTCTTTGTTCCCATCACTCCTCCAGTCTTCCAGCCCTCTGAGCATTTGTTTATTCCTCCCCACTGCCAGAGCTCACCAGCAAGCACCAAAACCCCCAGCAGCTGTACCTCCACCTGCAGTGGGCAGTAGTGCTGCTTGCTGCAACCCACAGTTTCTCTGCGAACCCACGAGCAAAGCAGCTTCCCAGCCAGTTTCAGCTTTTCAATAATGCAGGTGTTTTGCTTGGCTTCCTTCCACCGTTTCTTGTCATCCTTGTAGTGAACTGTATGCTAGCCTGCAGACCTTCCCCCTTCTCTTCTTCCCTGTCTCCCTGCCCCAAATGTCCTCCCCTACACACACCCATCCCACTTGTCCTCGATTTATCCTTTTCACACCCACTGTAATGAGTTGTGAACACTGAAGGGGAACCTCCCTTCCAGAGGACAAAGGCTGGGAACCCATCAGTGCCAAAAACAAGAGGAGGGCAGTGTCTAGATAAGAAGCTGATCCTCTATTGAACCTTAAGAGATTTTTTGACCTTTAGTCCCTGCTTTTAGCCAGCTGCCTCTGCTCATGTCTCCCTTCTCCTTTGCAGGCCCAGTATTATGGTGAGATTGGCATCGGGACACCCGTCCAGTTATTCACCGTGATCTTTGACACTGGCTCCTCCAACCTCTGGGTGCCGTCCATACACTGTTCCATGTTGGACATCGCCTGCAGTAAGTGTCATGGGTGCCAGACACTGCTCAACAGCTTCTCCTTCCCTGCAAAATGCAGAGCCTTGCATTGCAAGAGGAAAAACTGAGGCAGCAGTGTGAAAGGACTTGCCAGAGGCTGATGGGCTTTTTAGGGTCAGAGCTGGAAATACAATCCCAGCTTCCTGCATCCATCCTTCATTAGTCCTTTTCTGGGTTTTTTCTTTTCCAAGTCATCCCCATACAGGGCCAAATCTTTTCCTACAGCTTCAGCCCTACAGCAGGGGAGCAGCATCATCGGTTATAATGTTTCTCCCCAAATTATAGACCAATGCTGCTGTTATCCCATTGCGCAAGGCTGACTTTTTTAAAGTCAGCCTCTTGCCAGATCTGATAAAAACTGTCCTAGTTTCTGGTTTATTGCTGCACAGAGCGTGTGTGTGCATGTTTATGGAGTTATAATTGACAAGAGCCAGGTAGGCACAATGAAATGAGAAAGTCTTAGGGACTACAACTTTTTTTTTTTTATTCTGTGGCGTTCCTATGCAATAAACCTCCACAGCTGAAGATGTCAAACCTGGCTATGGCAAAATGCTATTTCAAAGCCACTGGTTGTGCTGCTTAAGCAAAGTGGAGAAACCTGTGGAGTCAACAAATGCAAACATGAAAGGCATTCCACAGTGCTCATTGGGAGCAGAGTGGAAGTTTGGACTTCCTGTAGACAGACTTTTTTGCTTACGTGAAATGAGATTTAGGACACCAACGGGGTGATGAGGTCTAGACCTGGTTTGCCTAGGGGATTCGTGATTTGTATCAGGGAGCTGGTTTCTCAAGGCAGTGCCTCGGGAGGTGCTGGGACCAAAGAGCTCTCTCTCTCATTTTATGAATATACAAGGAGCTTAACCTCCTGACAGACTGGAGTCCAAACTGGGACCTGGACAGCCTAACTGGGAAACTCCTTGTGTAGCTCTGTCACTTTGTGTGGGGCTTGGCTGGTTCATCGTTAGCTGCTGTCTGTACCACTCAGTAACCAGCCATGGAACTGCGCTAGCCAGCTCGTGACTTGGGAGGAGTCTGTGGAGGAGGAATCTGCCTGGCCGTAAAACCAGGGACATCCTACAGCTCCCAACCCATGCAAGGGGAAAAGCAGCTTAGACTAGGGGAAAGCCCTTCTCCTCTGCAAATAAAGGAATACTTTGAATTCTTTCTGTACTAAAAACAATGTATGAAAAATTTCCAGCTACTCTAATGAAAGAAACAGGTAAGTCCAGGAGGTGAAAACATTCATGCCCAGAGCAGCCTATATTTAAAGCCACCCTGGTTCTCCGTGGCGTGGGGAGGAATACATTTTGCTCTGCTAACTAGCACACCACGCCAGCCACATAACCTCTAGGCTTTTAATACCCAGTGGCAAATCGGATTTAACAGCCTTAATTGGATCTGTCCACCTGATTCCTTAGACCCTGGAAATGCTTTGTTAAGCAGTCTGGGCTTGGTGAGCACTGGGTTCAGGCCCACCTTCACATCATTGAGTGTCCATTTGTCCAGATAAGCTGGGTGGTGTGGGGCTAGGTATTGGGAAACTAGGTATAAAGGAGCACTAATGTTGTGTGTCCCCTTGTGTCCCCCTTCCCGGCTGCAGTGGTGCACCACAAGTATGACTCCTCTAAATCCAGCACCTATGTGAAGAACGGCACCAAGTTTGCCATCCGCTATGGGACAGGGAGCCTTTCTGGGTTCCTCAGCCAAGACACAGTCACGGTGAGTTACAACTGCCCCTGCCCCATGCTGCCCCAAACTGCTTTCAATAGAGTGCTCAGAACTGTTAGATTTCAGTGGGTCTCCTTTCTTGAGTGTCCTGCTCGTGTAGAACATGCTTCAGTGCTGTGTTTCCAAGTCCTTTGAAATGACATGGTAATGATGACTGTTAAAGTAACAATAACCATGGCAGGCTGAGAAGGGAGAAGGTATTAATCGGCAGGTCAGCAGGCTGGGAGTGAAGACTGCTCACATGGTGCCCCTGCAAACATGGTTTCTGGCCATCCCTCCAACCCTTTTCCTGGTGATCCCAAAAACTTACAAGCCCAAGCACATGCCAACAGCCCTGCACAGACTGCTGGTGGTGCCCAACTTGTTCTTGGCCAATATCCACACATTAGTGGATGCCCACATGGGCAGCTGCCCAAACACAGAGCAGAAAAGGTCTCTTAACTGCTCCATCCTGGTCTCGCATCAAGAACTGGTGCTTATGCTTGTAAAGGCTGAGTAACACCCGGGCGCGAGGTTCCCCAGCAGTGGTCAGGGTGCAGCTTGGGTTAGCTGGGTGGTGGTTGCTTCAGTTTGCTTTTCAGCACGCAAAGGCTGAGCTTTCTGTCCTGTGAAGGACAAGTGCCTTTCATGACTTCCTCCCAGGTACAGATGCTCGGGAGAGTTTGCCAGCTGCAAAACGTCAGGGGTGCATGTGCTCTCGGATTACTCGCTCTCCTGGCAGGGATAAGAGCATATGTTTGCTTTGCAGGCGGGGAGAAACAAAGCAAAAGTTTTGAATAAGCACATAAATCTGGGGACTTGGAAGTTTCTGTTTAGGTTCAGCTGAAAAGTATTGGCTTACCAATTTCATCAGAATCAAAAGAAAAATATCCAGGAGAAGCTTAAAGTGTGTGACTCTTGCAAGATGCACTCTTTAGCCCATCTGTACAGCATGAAGGTTTCAGGCTAGGCTGAAAGCATCAGCTGTTGCCTCTATGCTGCATCCAAAGATGCAGCAAGGCAAACAGCAAACTTCACTGTCCTTAGAAAGTGTGGGCTTAATGCAAGGGCTGAAATGAGTCAGAAAGAAAATTGCAGTTTTTTCTCTTTTTTGGGTTTGTAATTGTCACCCTAGTGCCTGTTTGCTAATTAGCTCTCCACTTCCCGGCCGCTCAGAGGAAGGATTTTGTGCCTCAGTTTGTTTGGGAAGTGGGGATGGCTCTTGGCAGACAGCACAGCTTGTAGCATTTGGTTTTTGTCTGCACAGAAGCTAGAGAAACCTCTTGCATGGAGGTGAGCAGTGTCCCACTTGTCGTAGGCAGGAGCAGGGTGACTCTGAGGGTCAGGGACCTTCAGAGGACATGTTGTGCATCAGAGGATGCATCCTGGACACATCAGAGGATGCATCCTCTGATGCACAACATGACGTAGGCACGCTCCCAGTCAGGTATAGTCTTGAAAGAAAGACATTGAAATAACCTTCAGGATGACCCTCTTGGCTCCAGCCATTCTGGTGGGTGGAAGCAGCCACAGCAACCTCTGGTAGCACTGACATCTGACCAAAAGATGCTTGTTGGCAGGTAGTCCAGAGTCCCTCAGCCCTGAATTTTATTTTGAGAGGGTGATGAGCTCATGTCAAACATCCTCTCTCATTCTGTGGAGGAGCAATGCCCTGTAGCACTGCACTCCGCAGTGCTGCTTGCTCTCCAAAGAGCAGCGGGTTCAGCCAGCCCTCTGCTGCTCAGGCATCTCATCCGTTTATCACAGCCCAACCTTGGGATGTCCTTCAAGGACAGCAGATGAAACTTAGCTGGCCATGGGGCACAAGGTCTCTTCCATGACTGCAGTGCAGATACACTGCACAGGAGATGGTTTTCCTTGTCTCTGCACCCCAAGCCCTGGTGCCAAGCTATGCCACAGAGGCCCTCACCTCTTGGTCTGCCTTTGCCATCTAGTGCTTAACTGCTGGCTGAGGCCACTAACAAGGAGGCCAGGTGAGCTGTGGAGTGCCGACACCCGTCTGCAAGATGCTGGAGGGTGGCCACCACACGGCCATCCACTGGTCATGATTTTTGGTTGCTCAGTGTCTGGGCGGGAGCCAGCCAAGGGACAGAGACAAAGGATCTGTCACCTGGCAGGAGCACTCTGCTAAAGATGGTCTTGGGTTTCAGCCCTGCTGAGGACCAAGTGCAGGCAGGGTCTGCTGAGAATCCATGGCTGGGCAGAAATCTGCCTAGCCCTTGGGATGTGCAAGCAGAGCAATATTCAAACAAACCTGACACTCAGTGTTATCAGTCCGTTGCATTTTACTTTTTTTTAAGTAGAAGCTTCATTGAACTTTCTGAGCTGCTGAGGACCAGCAGTGCTGAGGGGTAGCTTTTGTAAACCTGGAGTGTACAACTGGGGCAGGCGCTGGCAAGCGGATGCGTTGCCGTGTGCTCTTCCCCCCCCACATCCTGCCCTGTGGCTTTCAGCTTTCGCAAGGCTCGATCGCCCTTTCCTAGTGCAATCCTCCAATACCATTAAAGGCAGCATTGCTGTCCCAGCCTTGCACTGTCTAACCCTGGGGGGATATTAGTAATTTACAGGGATCGTTATCTGCCATCAGGTAGGAGAGGCCAGCTTGTCAGTCCAGCCTGGCTCACTACAGGGCTGCTAGCTGCAGGCTGAGAGGCTGAAATTGTCCTAGCGTGGATGCTAAAATTGCCTGTGGTCAGCCAGAAGCTCGCAAGCCTCCTGAACTGCTAGAGCCAGAAGCCAGCAGATGCATCCTGCTCCCCATCAGCAGAGCTATCCTCCTTTCTCTGATCATCTTCTTTCTGGGGATCTGCCCTTGCAAGGCGTTTCAGCTTTCCGGTGGGGAATGTTAGTCCTTCTCATGGCTGGCAAGGGAGGTGACCTTTGAATTCTCAGTACTCTGCTTGCTATTTTTATGCTTCAGGCTCAACCTCTCCTTCTTGGCTGGGTCTTCTCCCCTTTCACGGGAGGTCTCTGCAGGCTGGTAGCTCTTCCAAGAGAGTCAGCAATATCCTGGGGATGTTTCTTATCTAGGGGAGATCACAGGGGTTGTGGGCAGAGGTGAGAGGGATTTGTGCTCGCAGCTGAGGACAGGTGCAGCATCCAAGGACTTAGGATATACAGATGACTTAGAAGATGTCCAGAGTGGGGAAGAGGATTAAAGGCACAGCACAAAAGCTTTTCAGACTGGGAGGAAATGATGAAGTAGGTGATAGGGGAGGAGATGTAGGAGGGACAAATGGATTTGGGTCCTCTGTGCAAAGAGGAGGGGCTGCAGAACAGCAAGGCTAGTGCCGGGACACTGCAAAAGGCTAACGGGATACTCCTGGCCTTAGAAGTATGCTGGGCTTTGCAGGGACTTGGGAGGTTTCACTGAGCCAGAGTTGTCGGTCTCTTCCCTGACAAGAGTGGCACTAGGGTATCTGGTTTCTGCAGCTGCCTACAAATGCAGTGGTGAAAGCAGGCAGGAGTGTGGCAACACATTGAGGGATATGCTACAGCCGGTGTTCAGTGAGGTTCCATTACCACCTGGGTACCCTGAGTCAGTTTTCTTTACAATCTGCTTACCCTTCCATCCCCATCTCCCCACAGCTTGCTGACTTGAAAATCGTGAATCAGAGCTTTGGGGAGGCCACGAAGCAGCCAGGCATAACATTCATCGCTGCCAAGTTTGATGGCATCCTGGGCATGGCATATCCAGGGATCTCTGTGAACGGCGTTGTGCCTTTCTTCGATAACATCATGGCACAGAAGCTGGTCGAGAAAAACTTATTCTCTTTCTACCTAAACAGGTAGTGTTTGGTTTCGTGGCACACCTGGTTTTGAGGGCAAGCCCAGTGGGCTTTTCTCTGTTTCCCAGTATCACCTCCTGTCATCTGCTGCTTTACACTCTGGACAGCACTTCCCAGCTGGGGAAGCCTCAGCAAGTTCTGCCTTGCAGGAGCAGTCAGGCCAAAATCTCTTACATTTGTTGTTCTGAAGTAAGGAGAAGGGAAGTAGAAACGCAGCTCTTTTACTGATAAAAAGCTGGGTGGATCTGTGACCAGATTTCTTAGCTGATGAATAGACAGAGGATATTACCAGAGGAAAGAGAAATAGCGAATAAACAAGGCTGTGATCATCAAATTGCTGCTAGTGCAGTCCCCTTTAGAGAGGTAAACAGCCCCAGTCTGCTGCCAAAATCCATGAGCCATGTGGTCACCACCATGTTGTTTCCCAGGCAAGGGTGCCCCCCATCAGTCATCACTAATGAGGGGTCTAGTGCTCTCTCACCACCCTGGGAAATCCTCCTCTGCAGCTGCCAGCACTTTCCCACCCACTGCTGCTCCCCACAGGACGCCCCATCACTTTTCTGGCACCGCAGCAGCGACTCTGAGCTACTTCAGCCCAAAAAATAGCACGCCAAGAGCAGGGAGGGCAGAGAGGGCTGCTGCTGGCCATTCAAGCACCAGCCCTCCCCCATCACCATATTTCTTCCCATCTGCTGAGCAGTGAGCTCTTATCTGATGGTAACCTTGAGGATTCACTCCAAGGCTGCTGGTTGGCAAGAGTCGAGTGCAGGTAACCTAACCCTGCATCAGCTGTGTCCAGCCCTGCACAGGCACTTTTTACAAGCTGATTTAGGAAGTCCTTGTGTCAGTGCTGAGTCCCCATTTGCCATCCCCCTTCTCTGCCGTGAGTTTTGTCAGGTTTCTGTGAGAAAGTACCAGGTGAAAAGCTGCAGGATGCTTTGGCTGGGCCAAAATATTCCGATTTCCCCATCCCAGCCTATCTCACACTATCTGTCCTTATATTGACATAACATAGCACAACATAAGTCTGTCTCCAATACTGTTAATGCTATGCTTCACCCCCAAGCAGCCCAGCAGGTATTTTCGGGGCACTTGAAGCAGGTTGTTCTTGCCCTGCCCTTGATGTTTTGGGTATTGTTTTTCAGAAACCCCTCTGGTCAACCTGGTGGCGAGCTGGTCCTGGGAGGGACCGACCCGAAGTATTACAAAGGCGAGTTCAGCTGGTTGAATGTCACACGCAAGGCCTACTGGCAGATCCACATGGACTCGTAAGTTCCCCATCCACCTGACTACATGCGTGGGGTCACATGTGTAGACAGCACATGCCCAAGGCTTGGCTGAGACCCTCCTCAAAAAGGAATCATCTCTGCAACACATCCACACCAAAAAAAGCAGATTAAAATCCCACCCTAGGGCTGGGTTGTTTGTCACTGGAAGGAGACAAAAGGCAGAAGCCATAAGGAGATGTTCTGCAAAATCCTTTCCTCTTGTTTATGGCTTGACCCTTGAAAAAGCCTACTGCATCCTTGCAAAGCAGGGAAGAATGCCAGTGTGTCCTCCTTGCAGGCAGGGCGAGCCCCACAGATTAAACCCCAGCTTTGCTCAGTTCTCAGCAAGGCCTGAGCTGCATGGCTGTCCTGCACACAGCTCCAGAGGAGCAGGATGAGGCCTCAGGAAGCCAGCCCTTGACTGAAGGGCACGGCGCAGCAATCAGCACACATTGTTGGAGGCAGAGGGGAGGAGAGCAGGCTGAGCTGACGGCCGCCAGCCCCGCAGTCTATTCTGAGCTCTCCCACGTGATGGGAACTTAAAAGTGGCCTGTGATCAGAGTGCGTCCCTTTCCTGGGAATTGCATCCCTCCCCAGCGTGGCGTTTTAGTTCTCATTTTCCCCTAGAGCTGCAGCATTGGCAAAGCATGGCAGACCCTTGGCTAGAAGGCTTGGTCTGTCTGCACTGCTGTGAAATGCGATGCGGGTGAGGAAGCCAAGGAGCTCCTGGCTTGCCTTTTCTCTGTACAGGAACCCTTCCCTTGCCCATGGCTGTCACACCACCCCTTTAACCCTTTGTTTTTCTGCAGTAGCACAGGCCATACAAGTCCACAATTCATTGCCCTTTGCTGTCTCCCATGTCCATTAGCTGTGGCACTAGCTCTGGAGTACAGGTAGCAGGCAGGGTACGCAGGCAGCATGCAGGCTCTCTGCAGAAATGCAGTTACACATCAAGACACCTGCTCAGTCACGAGCAGATGACAGGGAGCCAGGGGGTCTGTGCACTGAGTTGGTGCTGCATCAGTGTTTCTGAGCATCCAGCCTGCCTGCGTACTGCTTCCTGCAGCCTTCACTGGGAGGCTTCTAAGGGTTGTCTAATGTCTGGGCATCTCTCCCCAGGGTGCATGTTGCCAGCGGGCTGAGCGTGTGTGAGGGGGGCTGCGAGGCCATTGTGGACACGGGAACCTCACTCATCACTGGCCCCAGCAAAGAAGTGAAGAAGATACAGGCAGCCATTGGTGCAAAACCACTCATAAAAGGCGAGGTGAGGCCAGGCTGGAAATGTGGGAGTCTATGGCCATCACCACATCTATGCTTACACCCTGCTTTGTACCCAGATGCGTGTTGAGACCCTAGTCTTGTGCTCCCTCTGATCATTGTTGCCAGCCTGTGCTCCTGGAAAAGCCACTGGTAGAGCAGGGACTTCTTCACCTTTTGACCCTGGGTAGCATTCACCACCCTGCTCATGCTCAGTAGAAAGCCCAGGTCCCATGAACTTTGGGAAGCTTTGAGTCACCTCTGCCACTCATCCCTGGGAGGTGGAAGAGAAGGGATCTGAGCTGCAGCTGAGGCCAAGGATTCGCATTAATGTGAGTCCAGAGACACTTTAATAAGTGTATTTCATGCAAATGGCAACCCTTTGCTGCCAGATTTTCAACCATCAAAACTAATCTCACAAGGCTCTCCCTCCTCCCTAAAATTGTGGAAGAATATGGATTATAAAAACCCTGTAGAAAAAAATGCCCTGCTCTGAAAGCTCTCCTAAATCAGAGACATGAGCACTTGGAGGGCATTTCTGCAGTGTCAGAGACCCCAGGCTGCAGCAAGAGTTGGCTTAGACCTGCCATCATCCCCAAGACTTGCCATTGTCAATGAAACTGGCTTTGTCTGTTCATTGTACTGTGAATCCCTGTGTACTGAGCCACAGCTGCCTCTCCTCTGGTAAAAACCCCCAACCGTGCCACATCAGCTGTGGCACCCTGGGACTCAACAGAGCCAAAAGCTGAATCCAACATCCTTTGTCTCCATGCCTATCCATAAAGCCCTCTTGCCCCTCAGCTTGGAGCCCTAGGCAGGGAGCAGGCTACTTATCCCAGCTCAACCTTCTCCTGCACCTGAGATGAGCTGGTTTTGGGGAGAACCACAGCAAAGATGTGATTGTGCTCAACGAAGACTGAGAATGTGGGAGGTCCAATCTAAAGCCTTTGCTGTTGCAATTTCAGTACGTGGTCGCCTGTCAGAAAGTGCCGACACTGCCTAACATCACAATGACACTAGGAGGGAAGCCTTACGTGCTCACAGGAGATCAATATATCCTCAAGGTATGTCCAGGCAGGTTTTATGCCAGATTTTTTTAGAAGTCTTACGCTTCTTCCCCAAGGCCTGGTTTTTGCTTCCACTGCTCCAAAACACAAAAGCAGCCAAAGCAGTGCTGGAGCTGGTGCTTGGGAAGAAGTCTGAAAGGTTGGGGTGCCAGAGTGGTGGCACTGCAGATAGATCCAGGTAACCTCATCAAAGTCTCACAGGAATGAGACCCTCCGCATAATGCTAGTGAGGGATAGCAGGATGGTTGAGGAAGGGGGGGCAAGCTACTGCATCACTTTCTACAAACGTTTAGCTCTTTTCTGCTGCATTGTGGTGCCATGAGGCCAGCCTTATAGAAGAGGCCACCAGCCTGTCATTTAAGCCATCAGAATCAATTTGCAAGGACCATCCTGTGCAGACCTTCACCAATGGTTCTAATTCAGAGCTGCTTGGGGTGGGAGGTTTATGGTCATGTGCAGCTTTGCTTGATGCTTTAGTGTTTCAGGGAGGGGGAGCTGGGTTTGGAGCCGTAGAAGCAGTGGGTTGGGAGTCACTTTTGCAATCTGTAGATCTCAGTCTGGGAGAGGCTGAAGCAAAGGCAGCCTTGCAGGTGTTCTTGCCAAGCCTGCAAGGCTGAGGGAAGGGAATGACCTGCTTAGATTGAAGCTCTCACTCTTCTTTCTAGGTTGGTACACCAGGACAGGTAATATGCATGAGTGGCTTTTCAAGCCTGGACATCCCAGCCCCTGGGGGCCCAATCTGGATCCTGGGAGATGTCTTTATTGGACCCTACTACACCGCCTTTGACCGTGATAACAACCGTGTTGGCTTTGCCCCAAGTGCCTAAACCTGACCCCCACTGCCTCTGCCACACATACACTTAAACACACACACATGGAAGCTGTAGAGAAAGGTTACCAGTATTAGAAACCCAGTGAGTGGAAGGGAGAAAAAAAANCTAGATTTAAAATTACATGGGAAATAGTCATTAGTGCCCTGCTAGCTACTTTTTCCACTCTGTTGAGTAAGTGGTTCTGGGAGGTCTCTAGCTGACAACTCCAGCCAGCTGGAGTAGTCCCTTGCTTTACTGCTAGGTCTTCCAGTAGTTCTTTTTCAGAATGATTCTCAGAGCTGAACAAGGCCCTCTCACATCTCCCAGCACTGGTGTCCTTCCTGGAGGGGGCAGCTGGTTCAAGCCAGCCCCTGGCACCTCTGTTCCTGCAGAGAGGCTGTGCTACTACTCTTGGGTTTGGGCTTCTGTGCTGGGGGGGAGGGACATGGGAAGGCTGTCTTGCACATTAGTTCTTAATGCTTTTTCACTCATTAGGTGGGGGAGTGGATGGCGGGGGAGAATCTGTCTTTCTGACCCCTCCTTGGCAGGTTAGGCAGTGACCAGTAGGTCATTTCTCAAGGAGTTTGTGCTGGTTTGGTCCTAGGAGAGCGTGTCCTGAGCTGGAGCAGTGGGGAAGCATGGTAGTGTGCCCAGGGGATGAGTTTCAGAGCCTGAGGGCTCTGGTGGAGTGTTTTGTTAAGTGATGGCACTAGTGAGAGAGCTGGGAGGCATGACGTCCATGTGCCTGATATAACGGGACAAGGGTTTGTAGGGGGGCTCCAGGCAGTGGGACTTTTCAGTCATGAACATTAAGGGGGTCAAGATAGGTTATAATAGAGGTTACTTGAATTCGAGGCCATGAAGGTCCAGCCTTCTGCTGAGCAAAGTCATGTGGCGCAAGTTCTCTCGAGTTCAGTGACCTTCTCCCAGGTTTCCCAAAGAGCAAATCTTCCCAGCTTCATCCACACCTAGTGAATTGAGAATAATGTTTCCTAAAGCAACTGAGTGATCTACAAGCTGAAATCATACTGATAAAATCCTTGTTTGTCAGCCACATAAGAGCTTTTGGAAACATGATTCACAGCATTTTGAACTGCCCAAAACTCAGAGACAGTTGGCAGAGCCAGCAAACCGCCTGGGCAGGAGGATGCCATGGCAGCTGCTGGATTTGCATTCACTTTCCTTGCTGCCCTGTCCCAAAATCCAACTGCCATTAACACCCTGTGTACCTGCTTTCCACTTTACTTAACGCTGGTGAGCTCTGTTCATGTCCAGCTGTGTTGCAAACAGAGTGAGGCACAATCCTGCTTCAGAGAGGTTGTAGCTGATTTAGCTGTGCAGACAGATCCTCCCAGAGAGCCGGGATCTGCGCATGTGGAGCCACTTGCTGGGCTGGCACTGGTAGGAAAACACTGGTGGAGCTGGGAGGATGATAAAATGAGTTTTAAGCAGTACTGGAAAGCAGAAGAGAGCCTGCCAAGAATCCCAGCTCCTGTGCTGGGAGTAAAAGACTCTCTTCACTTTCCCAGTGTGCTGGATCAGGTCATGAGGTTAAGGGAGTGGCAGCAGATAAGGAGCAAAGCTGAGAGTGGCAAAAGGATAAGATAAGCAGCGGCCATGACCCCAGACCAGGCTAAACAGATGGCAAAATTCACTGATAATCCTGCCAGCAGCAGTAGTAGGGCCAAGAAATGTTCCGAGAAAGTTCTTTGGGCAGTGAGTTTTGCCCAGTGAAATAAGTTTGGCATTATAACCATGCTTCGCCTTGGAGGGGTCTGGCGTGGACAGTGAGGACAGGCATAGGTACACGTGGGACACATGCATCATCCCCTACAACCCCAGGTGTGACAAATGCTGCTCCCAAAGCTTGCTTCTGCCTGCTCGTAATCTTCGCCTAGAACTCTGCATCTGGACGCCAAAGGACATCTGTTGTAGACTGGCCAGAGAACAGTAGCATGTTACCAAAAAAAAAAAAAGCAATCTTCAATAGCTACTCCAAAATCAGCAAATACTCAGCACCCCTCCAGAGATCTTCAGTTTCACACCAGTTAAGTGCTCACAGCTCCTCCAAGTTCTGCTACATCGCTTCCCAGCCACGGGATTTCTTCAGCAGGGCGAGACAGAGTCGACCATTGGGTACCTGCTGAACAGACCTGATGTGAAGGGGGAAGCTTGACATGGACCTGGCAGTGGGTTTAGAACAGCATCAGGTTTAAGTGGGATGTGCAGCACAGCCCCAGACGGAGCCCTTGGGCCGTGGCTGTGCTGGGCGTGCGCTGCCTCCCGCTGCCTGCGTGGTCCCTGCACAGGAACTCCAGGTGGGCTGATGTCTGCCAGCAGGCAGGAGGCGGCTGCTGGGGAAAGAGCATGGCCCAGAGTGATGCCCTGAGCGACACACTTTAGGATAGGCTGGAGGACCAGTTCACTGCAGTCTTCCCTGAATGGGTTTCCTCCTCTTGTTCTTTTATTTGCATTTTTAAACCCATCTCTAATCATGTGACTGGTTTTTTAAAATTATTTTGCTGTCAGAATTAATTGTCTCTTCATAGAAAATTGAAAAGTAAATACAGTATTTTCCCCTTTAACTCTGAGAGTGGTCTTTCTTTTTGCAGTTTGAGATACCAAACTCCTGGTCGGTGTCCAGAGACTGTATCTCCCCAGCCTATTGTCCCTGGACAGCTGGCTGCCCACTTGTGTGAGCTCACGTGTGTTTCAGAAGGGCTCCTCCCCTTCTCTCTGATAAGGAGACATGCTAGGAGCCTGTTGGATTTGTCTTTTTCAATGGATTAAAACAACTCAGCCTCTGCAAGGTGACATGACAGTGCCACCAGCCTGACCCAGCACCACTGGGGCAGCGGGCACTCCCAGCATCCCTGCTAGCCTACAGCCTGCTCCTGGGGCCATACCTCCCCAGCGGAGTATTGCCAAGGGTAGTCCATTAACAGGGAACTCAGGCTGTCCCCTGGTCCTCTGGACCAGTTAGAACAAGCTCCTGTTTAAGATTAGAACAAGTTCACGCTTAGGCTTTGGAGTGGTCCTGTAGCAGCCAAAGTGGAACTTCGGTTTCTAAGTTTGGCCTAAAATCCACTAAGGTGTGAAGTCTGGGGAAGTCCCAGAGCCCAGTGATGAACATGGTGTGGGGTTTTTTCAGTAATGTAGGAAAAATCCGTCCCTCTTGCCTAGCTGTGTAATTTTTAGTCCTAGCACTGCTAGGATGGGAGCTGGAGACTCTGAAGCAGAATGAAGGCCCCATGTGCCAGGTGGAAGATAAGAGCTAATCCCTACTTTGAAAAAGCATCATCTACATAAGCAAGATGGATGCAGCCAACTCCCATCCCATCTTCTGAGCACAGATCTAAGCACACAGAGAGCTTAGCTGATTTCCCTACTGGCATGTCCTGAGCCTCTGTTCCCCCAGGATGCCTAAATTCCCCAATCAGCTGTTCTCCTATGTTAGACAGATAGATTTAACCCAAAAGGGCTGGCTGGATCCTGAAAACCAATCATGCAGCCCACTGTTCCTCAATAGCCCAAGGGGAGAACAAGTCATCTGCTGCCAAGTATTTATTGACAGGAATATGAGGGCCCTGTTTCTGCTGGGGGGATTCTGCCTAAGTCGTGCCTTGTGTACTGAATGCTGCATCCCAGTGGGAACAATCACAGGCTTGATCTTGGCCAAGAGCTGGAGAAGCCAAGAGACAGAACTGCCCACCCATGCTTTTCCAGCAGGGAGCAAAGCACACCCCGCCCCGGGAGCAGCCTGAATGCAGCCCCACACTATCTTGCCCAGAAAGTCCTCAGGTTTACTTCAGCCCCCCTGTTTACTGCACCATCTCTGCAGAACTCCATGCACATGACAATTTGGTATCTCACTTGTCATTAAATGTCCCCATTGATGCAAAGAACATAAAATTTTTCATTACATGTCCCCTTAAGTAGCAGGGTGCTTGGCACGGACCCCCAGGGCTGTCTTTATGGGCCTGATCCTTCTCCAAGTAATTCTGCTTAGGGCTTCACCAAATGCCCATTAACACCAGGACCTACCCAAGGAAAGGGAGGATGAGACCCCTCGTTTATGGAGATGACTTGCTCATCTGGTTGGCTCAGCAATTTGTTCATTTGGGAAACTATTTTTACTCACCATGAATGACTAAGCACATCATTTTGGGGGCTGATGGCTTTTCCTTTTTCCGCTCTTTCTTGGATTTATTTATTTTTAGGTTTCTTTGGGAGGGAAGAGAAGCGGAGTGCAGAATGAAAGCTCAGAGAACAGAAGACAGAGATCAAGGGAGAGTGGGAAGATAGGATTTACCCCTCTGAGTCTCAGGCTGCCTTACTGCTTATGGAACTTAGCAACCTACTGAGGAATTTTATAGGGGTAATAGGAAATGAGCGTTCAGGAGGCTGTGGACATTTTCCTTCCAAAATAAAAAAAGCAGGGTCAGGTTCTAATGGTTTTCTGAAGAGCTTGAGTAGGATCTGAGATGGAAGATTTTCTCACAGGTCTTACAGCCCTTCATTATGCTACAGCCCACATGTCTCTAACGTGATTATAGGAGAATTGCTTTGGGGCAGGAAACATCCTTCTGTTCTGTTTGTCCCATGCTTAGCACAAGGGGAAGCCAGCCTTGATGCCAAAGTAATGTAGGCGATTATTCATACTCATCCCACCTTTTATTTGAAAGGAAAGCAGTCCTAGACCATATGGTTGAGGGTGTGCATGCATGACCTTTGAAGATCCTCAGAAAACTGGAGGAGGGTTAAAATAATGAAGAATATTGAGGGGGTTTATTCCTTCCACTTTTTATGTCAGTTCCCTGGGGGAAGGGTCACATGAATGGTTTTTGAACCAGTGATGCTGCATATATACCACTGTGGTCCACATAATAAACCTCTCACTGCTCACACTTAACCTCGAGGAAGATGATGAATCACTCACCCAGAGACCAAAAAGTTCTCTGCAAACTGTAGGGATGACCTGGTACCTGGAGAAGAGGAAAAGCAGCCATTCAACCTCCCTGACCTTTCAGTCCTATTCATACCAGGGAATGTGACTGTTTCTGTTCATCTCACATTCCCCTACACCACCCTCTGCCTCCTCTTGCCTGCTCCAAACCCCCTCTGACCTTTTTCTCTGCTCACCCTCCATCCCTGCCTGACATTAAGAAGAGGAGCAGCCCTACCCACACAACTTTCCCCAGACAAACGAACAGCAGGCTCATCAGTAGCTCCAGTCTGCATCCACGGGGTTTCATTCTTCCTCCTGAGCCTGCAGGGAGGATACTCTGCACAGCTGAGTTTGTCCAAGCCCTCCAGAAAAGCTGACGACAGCTGGCCGTGGCTCTGCCTCTCTTGCAAACCTCTTAATCCCACAGGAGCATCACTCTCACCCTAGCATTGCCTCTGTTTCTTAGCAGCTTCTTGGAGAGAGACCTGGGTCTCATCACAGGCAGCTGTAGCACTAATAAAACCTTCTTTACTTTGGCAGGACCCAGCACCACTCCAGCAGCAATAAATCCTGAACCAGAGGGCAATTTGTCCTTTTTTAACCAGTGCAGACACCTGCAGAAGGATTAAACTGGTCTCATGGAAGCTGTACCCCTCCAGCCTCAGAGGCCTGTGGATGTGCAAGAAGTTCCCCCACATCACACCAACCCACGGGGATGAACACGGGCTGGGTGCCCCTACACTGGTGCCAAACCTGCCTGTGAAGAGCTGAGTGAATTACCATCCTTATTTCTTAGCTCAGCACTTTGTGGGCAGGCTTAAGGCATTTCCAGAGGATTTCCCTTCCCTTGCAGTTTCTGCTCACACCAACTTTTGTTTTACCCACCCTGTTTCCAGTACTCTGGGGATTTCTCTGCTACCCTTCCCCAGCAGCACAGCTGAGCTGCCTGCTGCAACAAGGCCACCTGCGCCAGGCTCTGTCACTGTGGGGTGACACGGCGCGTCCTCGTGTCCTCACCCTCCCTGTGCCACGCCTGCATCCTCCTGAATGACCTGCAAGCTGTCCCTGCATGGCACCAGCTGCTCTCCATCATCACGTCCCGGGGGGGACGCTACCGCAGCACCCTAGGACTGGGGTTCCACGCAGCTTCCAGAGTGTTAGCAATGGGAGGTAGCAAGCACATCCCTGATCCTGTGCTAAGCCTGGGCACGGCCAAATC
The DNA here is from genome assembly GCA_013397175.1 of Platysteira castanea. Lineage (NCBI taxonomy): Eukaryota > Metazoa > Chordata > Aves > Passeriformes > Platysteira > Platysteira castanea. The sequence goes on from VYXC01003453.1 coordinate 672,855, forward strand.
CTCCCGGGCTTGACCAGCCTTCGCGACACCCCCACCCCCCTCCCCTAAAGCAGCCACATGCCGTGCCTCCTGCTGCCGGAGTGCTCCCACCCCTGCCTGCACTGGGATTTGCTCCGTGCCAGCAGGATCTATTACCTCACACACAGGATTTATCCCCTTTCCATTCATCCCCACACGACCAGAGCCCGCTTTTCCCCACAGCATTGCATCACCACCACCTCCCCTTGTCAATTCCGGTTGTCCCCACGCACTCCTGACACACTTGTTTTAGTTTTTCACACAGGTCCATAGGAGTGAACACGCAAGCAAGGCTGCAGCGAGTCCCCGCTGCAAAGGTCTCTGTGGGTGATACTGGGGAGAACAGGGCCCAGCATCCCCTTCTGATGCTCGGGGAAGCCGCCGGGCCGGGGCCCAGGAGATGCCCTTCTCCAGCGGGGCGCTACCAGGATGCTCCAAGCAGGAGGTGACGTCCCAGTGGGGGGGACACGAGGAGAAGGGCTGAGACACGGAGGAGCTCTCCTGCGTGAAGCATGTTCGGGGGGAGAGAGGGGGCTGCAGGCTGACCTTCCCATCCCCTAACTCCGTCCCTGCCCACCCCTAGTCCATGGGTGCCCCCCTCCCCGCCCTCCCCTCCTCCTTCAACTCCAGCGCCGAGGAAGCCGAGCCGGAGGCAGTGCTGAGCCGGATATGCAGCGACTCCCCGCATCCCTCCTTGTGAGTATCCCTCGCTCCTCCTGATTCCTTCGGAGGAGAGCGATGAACGGACGGACGGGCAGCCAGAGGTGGACTAGTCTCTCCTATTTGCAAAGCTAGGGTGGAGGGGAACTTCTTCCAATATCCCCTTCCCTGTCCTCTGTCTTCATCCCCTCTTCCCCTCCTCCTCTTCCTCCTCCTCTCCAGCCACGATATCCT
>VYXC01003453.1:674183-695198 GCA_013397175.1 Platysteira castanea
ACCGGCTCCCATCCCGGCATGGGACAGAAAGGAGAAGGCCCCGACAGACCGACAGACAGACAGGAGGGCGGGGAGGGCTGCGGGGGGCTGCAGCGCGGCCGGCTGGCAACTCCCTCGCAGCCCCCCGGCGCCTCCCAAGTGTTTCTCTCTGCTTTTATTTCTCTCCTTTTTAAANCCCCCATTTTTCACGGGGGGGCTTTTCGCTTTGCCAGGGCAGAGCGCGGTGACGCCGCGGCAGCCACCACGGAGAGGACACAGGACCCCCCCTTGGGCCCGCCATGCCCCTTTGAGGGGGTGGCCTGGACCCCGAGACCCCCTCAAGGCCCCCCGCAGGGCTGCTTCGCCTGCATCGCCAAGCCCCCAGCTCTCCGGCAAGCTTCGCCCGTCCTGTCTCCTTCTTCTGCCGTTTATCTCATGGAGAGCAAGAGCTGCAAAGGGGACAGCCTGCGGCCAGCGGTCCCGTGCAAGCACTCGGTGGAGAAGAAGACAATGACCAACCCCACCACTGTCATCGAAATCTACCCTGACACCACCGAGGTGAACGACTACTATCTCTGGTCCATCTTCAACTTTGTATACCTCAACTTCTGCTGCCTTGGCTTCATCGCCTTGGCCTATTCACTGAAAGTGAGTACTGAGCGTGAGGCACGGGCTAAGGGGTGACCAGGCAGGGGGGAAGCATTTGGGGCTTGTGCCTAATGTGAAATGACATCTTTGCCACCCAAATGAGAGGTTGCGGACAGTGGGGATGGTGATGGGGATGGGAAGAGCTGAGGAGCCCGGGATGCTACTTCGGGTGGGGAAGAGGTGCTTTCACTTGCTCCAGGTACCCTCAGAGGCTCCTTGGTACCGCGGCGGCAGGGTGACAGGCAGGCAACACAGGGCTGGCTGGGCTTGTGCTGCACCTGCAGGCACGCCGGCACTAGGTCTCTTATTTGGGATCCTGGCTCTTAGACATCATCAGGAGAGGACCCAGCAGCACTGGATGGTCAGGCAGGAACAGCAAGAAGCAGCCAGCCAGGATCAGCCATCAGCTGGCAAGTTGCAGGGGGTAAGAAGCATACAAAGCACAGGGCAATCCTGCCTGTTTCTTTCTTGCCCTCTCCCTAATTAAAACACCAGAGCTCGTGGCCAGCTTTCCCCACCCCAAGCCCTGTGAATCCCAAAACAAGCCCTGGAGACCTGCCAGCATCATGGGAATGGTGAGGAGGTGGAAGAGAGTGCAGGGGGCTTCCCACAGTGTCGGGGCTGGGGGGATGGAGAGCTGTGTTGTTGGAGAGGGCGATGGCATGGAGCACAGCCCATGATGGGAATGGGACCAGGTTATTACTCCTGAGAGCTGCAGGGGAGAGCAGCCCGGCAGGGATGGTGCCTGGCAAACAGGCAGCCCCTTGGCAGCTGCCAGGAGAGAGGGGCCTGGGCTGCCCTCCCCTTCCCTGCCTGCCAGATGCAAAACTAACTGAATGGATGTGCAGAGAGCCCGGGGCGGCTGGGTGGCCCAGAGAGGAGCTGGCTGATTTGTTTTGGCAGGCAGCATTTAGAGGAAGGCCAGGGTGCAGACGGGCTTCGTCACAGAAGCAGATCAATTAAACCCATACAGCTCCTATGAGCTGGATTGTGAGCACCCAGCACTGCAAGGAGGCTGCTCCAACACTGTCAGGGTCTTCACCAGAAAGGCTCAGGGACAAGTCTGTGGCCCTGTGTCCTGGGCTCACCCAGCACTGGTCCTGTGGTGCCTGCCTCAGTTTCTCGTTCCCCAAGATGGGAGGCGAGCTCTCACCCATTGCCTGTGCAGGAGACTCTGCTGCTGCCTGGGTGAGGCACTTAATAACTTCAATCATCCTGGGGCGAAGCATCACCACGAGCAAAAGCCCGATCCAGTCAGCAGCAGCCTAACATGAGTGGGGGGAGCAAGTCCCTTAACACCACCCACACCTTGATCCAGCAGGGGAAGAAAAAACTGGCTTCCTCCTTATTTTTAAGCCTTTCCTTGCTGTATTTGCCTTTAACGATTGACATCTTTCCCATGGAAGAGGCTACCATGAGTATCTGGGTACATGTGGTCCCTTGCTGCTGCAGCAGTGGGGGCAGGACAGCCTGAGGACAGGGCTGACCCATCCCCAGGTGACAGGATAGTGTCTGCCACCTGCAAAGTTTTTAGAGGCTGGACCCTTCGCTGTCCTTGACGTGGGGTGGAAGGAAGGACAAAGCCCAGAAGTAACCCAGGGCCTTGCGCCACAATAGAGGCGTGGGCTCAGCATCTGTCTGCAAAGATCTAGAGGACACAAACTCAAGCATGAAAAAAAGAGGCAGTGGTGAGGGAAGGCAAATGGGCAAATTTGCTCCAAATCAGAGAAAGGAGAATAGAAGATGGCTGTCAAAACCAGCCTTGGCTTTCAGACTGAGAAGGCGGTAGCTGCTGGGATGTAGCCGTGGTACCCAAACAGAGGTAACACTGAGCGGGTAGAAATAACTCTGCTCTGGTTTTGGAGCTCCCCAGTGGCTGTGACTCTGTGGCAGGGGGAAAATAGAAACAAAATGTCCCTCAGAGGCAGAGGACAGAGCTAGCAAGTGGCTGAAGGGATGCCGAGTGCTCTCATGAGCTGCTGTTGGGGTGGGTGGTGAGAGGCAATGCAGATGCTGGGGCAGTAGCGGGTCTGTCCTGGGGAAGACTGGGATGTCCAGAAAGGCAGCTGTGTTCTTTACCCATAGTTACTGCAGGGATCTTCACAACACCCCAGCCAGGCTGGGTGTTATGGTTATTTTTCCAGAAGCATGTTTTCTTCTCTTTTACTGTCAATGTTTTTCCCAGAAGTTCAGAGAAAACAGGAGCAAGAAATGCCCTGAGGACAGATATCCCTTTAAATAGACCTCTTTTGTTTCTCTGCAATTAAATGTAAAGACCTTTGAGCAGAAGGCACTTAAGTCCGGCCTTTCTAGGATGTTTGTGCTCTGAAGGGACTGACTAAGGTGCTGTGGGAAGGAGTGAAGCTGCACCTTCCCCTCCCTGAGCCTCTTTTGGGACCCCTGAAAGCAGAGCCCTCAGCCGATGGAACACAGATTTCCTCAAGGGCCATCAGTGCACAGATGCCATTAAGTGGTTCCTGGGTTACAGCTTTTACACTTCCTTTAAATAACTGAAACATCTAGCAACTTCAGGAATTATCGTTTTCATTATCAGAAATAGCATTTTCAATTCCCTGTCATAAAGGTCACCTGCTTCTGACAGATTCATACTGTTAATAAAGCAGTATCTCCTTCGTGTCCCAGCTCCATGAGATGTGTCAGTATATATCTTAGCACACCCTAGCATTTCCTCTGGTTTGAACAGCATAATGCCCACACTGGAAGACAGATACATCCTTGGTGCACTTGAATAATTCTGTAAAGCTGTCTCCTTCCTCATGCCCTATTTTATTGGTTTCAGCCACATCTGGGAAAACAGGCATGTCTGCCTGGCCTTTTGCATGCGAGCTACAGCTTCCTAGATTTCTTTCTGCAGGGAAATGCTATTTCATGGTGACAACCATTTACTAAAAAATGTCAAAACCCCCCACCCCAGCACCAAAGAATTTGTGAAGAGAGAAACACATGAAGTCAGGTGAGGGCAGAAACTGTGACATGCAAGGCAGGTTCTGTGTGTGACAGATGTCACAGCCAAGCACTCTGAACAGGAGTGTGGCAGCACACCTCATCTTTATTTACCCCCATAGCAGGCCAGATCCTCAGCAAACACAGCTTGCTGGGCTGCAGCGGGGTCACACAACTCATGTATCCCTCCAGGGGTCATCTCCACAATCTCAGGCTTCTCAAGGTCAGCCTCCCAGAGTGCAAGCAAGGCACTCGCATCTAATCGTGTGTGCTGGATGCTGGGGGAGAAGAGATCAACAGCAGGAACAGGGAAGTTAGAAAACCTGAAGTAACCCTAACTCCAGCCCAGCACAGATAAAAGTATCGCTCCAACAGCAACGCTTTGGATTCAGTTGGTTTTGATCAGAAGCAAATGTTGTGGTCTGATATTCAGCAGCTCCCTCCCTTCCCCTTTCCCAGCTCCAAGTGGTAATGAATGATGCATCAGTGCCTGGTGGCAGGAGATCTCACTTCAGTTGTTCAGAGGTTCGTCTCTGGAGACTGTCGGGGTGAGCCAAGTCCTTCTCTGTACCCATTGTGCCATGAGGCAGTAGATCAGAGGAGCTGGGATCTCAGATGAGCCGCAGTACGGCTGCCTCGCTGTGGCTCTGTAGAGATGAAGATGCCAAGGAGCCTTGCTGGCTTTTTAAGCCTCACCAGTAGCCCACAGCGTTGCTTGCCGAGTTTTCTTGCCCCTTGTGGTCATGGAAATATGCCAAGCTCTCTTGCCCGCTCTCTGCCCAGCCCTTGGCACACAGCTGTGGGCACGACTGTTTGCCTTCCCCTCTTCCACTTGTTGATCTTCCTTGTTTCGAGTGGAAGCAGACCAGCACAAATCCACAGCTATTTATTAACCCTGAGAAGCTGCCGCACCCAAGCTCTCAGGCAGGCTCTCATCCTGCTTTTCAGAAGGAGCAATGGTTTACGGAGGTGGGTGAAATGCAGGGGTGACAGTCCCGTGACGCCAGTGCCGGTGTGGTGGAGGCATGTGGGCTGGAGAGCTCTTGAGCAATTCACAGAGCAAATAAATCCAAGGATCACCTCCAGAGCTCCTTCTGTGTAGGGACACGGAGCTCTGCATAGAAATGGGTTTACTGACAACCAGCTGTGGACTTCCAGGCTGCCTTAAAAACAGCCTCATTAGACTCGTTATCAACAAACCATTCGTCTCCTTCTGCAAGCTGAGGCAGCACTTTTTACTAGAGCAGCAAGTTTGCTGGTCCCAAAAATGAGAGGGGCTGAGCCTCAGGGCAGAGAGAGGGGAGGTGACTGCTGGGGAAGGGAATGGGGTGGTAGGAGCCAAGGGGAGCACGTGGAGAGGAAGCAGAAGGTAAAACCCCAAGGAAACAAAGGGCAGAGGACAGTGATGAGAGGGAGGAGCAAAAGAACCCTTGGGCACTGGCACGCTGGAGGTGTGGGAGGACAGTGAGATGGAGATACTGGAAGACAAGGTGAGCAGCAGGGAGGTGACAGGCAGGTAGGGATGGTTGGATGGAAAGGAGAGGAGAAAGGTTTGCATGCTAGAGCACAAAAGCTGTCTGTGTTTCATGTAACAACAGGCTTGGAAGGAGAAAGAAATTGTGTAAGTTTCCAGCCTGGATCAGAGGTGATCTCTGTCTTGTCCAGAGGGGAAACTCCAAAGAGGCCACCACGCAGTGCTTGGAGGTGCCCAGGGAAACCCCAGCCAGCAGATGTAATTATCCTCACACCCATCATCTCAGTGCAAAGCAGGGCCAAAAATCCCCATCTAGTGGTAGGCAAGGTAAGAAGGGTCAAAGTGATGATGAGAAGAGTCTGTGACTAAGAAAACACCACACTTGGGTCTGGGGTGGGGGCTCAGCCTTGTGACCTTGAGGACCTGTCCCTCACCATGATTCATCTCTCTATGGAAGGAATCAGCTTCCAGGGCTCCCAGAACCTCGTGCACCAGCTGCCAGCACATTATGATGATGGTGGCCACAGGAGCATGAAAATAGGAAAAGCTGAAGCTGGGCTATAAGAGAGACACCAGCATCTCCTTAAGGACAAAGCAGGGAAGGAGCTGAAACACTTACTTGCTCTCCAGGAGAGCTCCTCCACAGCCTGGCTCAGTTGCCACAGCAGTACATTAAAGGGAGACATCAGGAAGCATCTGGGAGTGCAAGGCCATGCAGGAGGGGGCAAGGCTGGCCTGGAGAGATGTGGGAGGCTGGAGGGGTGAGTCTTTCATAAGGAGAAACTCCTTTTCATTGCACTTTTATGCCACAGGGGCCCTTGCACTTGTCTGGCACTTAGAGGCTCCATTTCAATATAAATGATTATGGGCAATGAGGGATGATTTTCATGAAGGTGACCACTGAAGCCACAGGGGCTGGCAGGAGTGTGTGAGTGGAACCAGCTGGAGGTGCAGGGAGAGGAGGCAGCTGGGTGCCCTTTGGTCAGAGCCAAAGGCAGCCATCGTTTGGACCCAAACAACAGGAAAGAGAAGAGATGGAAGGGACAAAAACCAGAAACTGTGAGGAAATGGTGTCAGTGGGGAGAGGGCAGCCCCAGGCACCCCTCACCACAGATGCAGCATGACAGGAGCAGGGCCAAAGGGAGAGCTTGTGGGAAAGCCAAGGAGAGGCACTGNAACCAGAAACTGTGAGGAAATGGTGTCAGTGGGGAGAGGGCAGCCCCAGGCACCCCTCACCACAGATGCAGCATGACAGGAGCAGGGCCAAAGGGAGAGCTGTGGGAAAGCCAAGGAGAGGCACTGCTGAAGTGTGTGGTGGGAAAGGGCTCATGAGTGTGAGCTGGTGTCAGGTGGGAGATGCTACTGGGAGAGGCTGCTGGGAGCACTGAGGAAGGCTGAGCATGGAAATTAGGGTTGTTGGGCACCCTAGGGACAGGAGGAGCAGGAGGTGAGGAGTAGGAGAGAGCTCCTGGGGCCAAGAGGAACTGGCCCCACAAAGGTAAAGCAGTTTGGCTGCGGGAGGGTTGCAGAGCTCGATGTGCCGGCCGTGCTGGTCTGCTGGAGAAACCTCTGTCTGCCTGGCAAACACTGACAGCAAACGCCAGCTTGCCTGCGGCAGAGAGCACTGGGTTACGGTGGAGGAAGGGGCAAAAGGCATTTGCTCCGCGTAGGTTTTGCCTGAGGCAGCCCCACCGCTGGGAAGAGGGAAGTGTGTGAGAGCTTCAAAGAGTCTGCTGGGAGCAGCAAGCAGGATTTCTGGCCTGAATCCAGCACCTCTGGGCCTTCTCACCAGTCCGTGAGGAGATGCCAAATGCCTGGTGCTGCTAAGCCCAGAGGTTTTTGGGAGGATGTTAAACTTACTGAATAATTTCAAATGTGAGTCATCCCGGACATTCGGCTGACACAGAAAGGCATGTGGGCTCCCGTGCTGCCTTCCCAGAGATCATCTCCTCTGCTGAGAGCTCCAGCCAAGCGTGCCCCAAAGACACATGCAGTTTGTGACTGTCCCCTCCTCTCGATCCCAGAAGGACAGTGAGCTGAGCACTCCCCAGCAGAGCAATGGGTAGATGGCCCCAGCTCCAGCTGCAAGCTCCCACGAGCATCAGAGGCCGAGGACACGGCATCGTTTGATTTAATGCAAGTATGAAAAAAAGGCTCATTCTTGCCTATGTGTCTGCCAGCACCAGATCCTGTGGGCCTCATGCCAACAGCAGCTTCCCTACCCACAGTTCAGAAGATCGGGGTTGCTTNGATCTCTGTCTTGTCCAGAGGGGAAACTCCAAAGAGGCCACCACGCAGTGCTTGGAGGTGCCCAGGGAAACCCCAGCCAGCAGATGTAATTATCCTCACACCCATCATCTCAGTGCAAAGCAGGGCCAAAAATCCCCATCTAGTTGTAGGCAAGGTAGGAAGGGTCAAAGTGATGATGAGAAGAGTCTGTGACTAAGAAAACACCACACTTGGGTCTGGGGTGGGGGCTCAGCCTTGTGACCTTGAGGACCTGTCCCTCACCATGATTCATCTCTCTATGGAAGGAATCAGCTTCCAGGGCTCCCAGAACCTCGTGCACCAGCTGCCAGCACATTATGATGATGGTGGCCACAGGAGCATGAAAATAGGAAAAGCTGAAGCTGGGCTATAAGAGAGACACCAGCATCTCCTTAAGGACAAAGCAGGGAAGGAGCTGAAACACTTACTTGCTCTCCAGGAGAGCTCCTCCACAGCCTGGCTCAGTTGCCACAGCAGGACATTAAAGGGAGACATCAGGAAGCATCTGGGAGTGCAAGGCCATGCAGGAGGGGGCAAGGCTGGCCTGGAGAGATGTGGGAGGCTGGAGGGGTGAGTCTTTCATAAGGAGAAACTCCTTTTCATTGCACTTTTATGCCACAGGGGCCCTTGCACTTGTCTGGCACTTAGAGGCTCCATTTCAATATAAATGATTATGGGCAATGAGGGATGATTTTCATGAAGGTGACCACTGAAGCCACAGGGGCTGGCAGGAGTGTGTGAGTGGAACCAGCTGGAGGTGCAGGGAGAGGAGGCAGCTGGGTGCCCTTTGGTCAGAGCCAAAGGCAGCCATCGTTTGGACCCAAACAACAGGAAAGAGAAGAGATGGAAGGGACAAAAACCAGAAACTGTGAGGAAATGGTGTCAGTGGGGAGAGGGCAGCCCCAGGCACCCCTCACCACAGATGCAGCATGACAGGAGCAGGGCCAAAGGGAGAGCTTGTGGGAAAGCCAAGGAGAGGCACTGCTGAAGTGTGTGGTGGGAAAGGGCTAAAGCACCACTCACGAGTGTGAGCTGGTGTCAGGTGGGAGATGCTACTGGGAGAGGCTGCCGGGAGCACTGAGGAAGGCTGAGCATGGAAATTAGGGTTGTTGGGCACCCTAGGGACAGGAGGAGCAGGAGGTGAGGAGTAGGAGAGAGCTCCTGGGGCCAAGAGGAACTGGCCCCACAAAGGTAAAGCAGTTTGGCTGCGGGAGGGTTGCAGAGCTCGATGTGCCGGCCGTGCTGGTCTGCTGGAGAAACCTCTGTCTGCCTGGCAAACACTGACAGCAAACGCCAGCTTGCCTGCGGCAGAGAGCACTGGGTTACGGTGGAGGAAGGGGCAAAAGGCATTTGCTCCGCGTAGGTTTTGCCTGAGGCAGCCCCACCGCTGGGAAGAGGGAAGTGTGTGAGAGCTTCAAAGAGTCTGCTGGGAGCAGCAAGCAGGATTTCTGGCCTGAATCCAGCACCTCTGGGCCTTCTCACCAGTCCGTGAGGAGATGCCAAATGCCTGGTGCTGCTAAGCCCAGAGGTTTTTGGGAGGATGTTAAACTTACTGAATAATTTCAAATGTGAGTCATCCCGGACATTCGGCTGACACAGAAAGGCATGTGGGCTCCCGTGCTGCCTTCCCAGAGATCATCTCCTCTGCTGAGAGCTCCAGCCAAGCGTGCCCCAAAGACACATGCAGTTTGTGACTGTCCCCTCCTCTCGATCCCAGAAGGACAGTGAGCTGAGCACTCCCCAGCAGAGCAATGGGTAGATGGCCCCAGCTCCAGCTGCAAGCTCCCACGAGCATCAGAGGCCGAGGACACGGCATCGTTTGATTTAATGCAAGTATGAAAAAAAGGCTCATTCTTGCCTATGTGTCTGCCAGCACCAGATCCTGTGGGCCTCATGCCAACAGCAGCTTCCCTACCCACAGTTCAGAAGATCGGGGTTGCTTGTGCAGACAGGTCCTCATTGGTGTGGTGGAGAAGAGCAGTGCTGCCTGAGGGTCTGAGATGCAGTTTTGGATGCCTCGTGAACCAGCACAACTCAGTGGGAATGAGGGGTTCAGCAACCCTTCCCCATGTCCAGCAGGTTGCAGAAGGCTTTCAGGACAGCCCTGTGAGGATGCACTGCAGGAGGAGGAGAGAAAAGTCTGTAAGATGTGGTCTGAATCCGTCACAGAGTCTTTTCGGAAAGCTCCTGATCGATAAAAGCCGTTTAATATTCTTCAGTCTGACTCTGGTGCAGGTTTTTGCAGTTTGCCACCAGCATCCGGTGTCCAGCCAGCAGTGCCCAGAGGGGCTCTCACTGCTGGCCACAGGCAGGCAAAGGGCTCACAGCACCCACCCAAGAGCAGGCAGTGGGGCAGGCCCTGCCACACGCTGGGCACCCCGCTTGGATACGGGAAATGGATGACAGGTCGAGTGTCCTGGTCCTTTTGTCCCACATCCTTGTGGCTCCAGCTGCCTGTGTCTGCTGAGTGCTGGCTGAAGGGGCAGCCTGGGGACAGGGACACATCCCTGCCAGGAAGGAGTGGAGTCTGACCCCTCCTCTGCTGGGATCAAACTGCAGAGCTGCTGCTGGTGGACAGTGCCATCAGCTGCCTGGCCGTGCCATCGCTGCCTGCCCGGCTGTGCTGTCCCTGCCTGGCTGTGCCATCAGCTGCCTCATGGTGCCATCTCTGCCTGCTCGTAGCGTCATTGCCTGGCGGTGCCATCTGCTGCCTCGCAATGCCGTCGGTGCCTTACAGTGCCATGTGCTGCCTGGCTATGCCTTCTGCTGCCCGGCAGTGCCATCCACTGCCTGGTAATGCCACATGCTGCCTCGCAGTGCCATCCACTGCCTGGTAATGCCACATGCTGCCTGGCCGTGCCATCGCTGCCTGCCCGGCTGTGCTGTCCCTGCCTGGCTGTGCCATCAGCTGCCTCATGGTGCCATCTCTGCCTGCTCGTAGCGTCATTGCCTGGCGGTGCCATCTGCTGCCTCGCAATGCCGTCGGTGCCTTACAGTGCCATGTGCTGCCTGGCTATGCCTTCTGCTGCCTGGCAGTGCCATCCACTGCCTGGTAATGCCACATGCTGCCTGGCAGTGCCATCCACTGCCTGGTAATGCCACATGCTGCCTGGCAGTGTCATCTGCTGCCTTGCAGTGCCATCTGCTGCCTGGTAATGCCATCGCTAGTACATCGGTAATGCCTGCCAGTGGCATTGCTGCCTGGCAGTGCCATGCACTGCCTGGCAGCCTGGAGGAGGTGGGGACAGGCCAGTGACATGGACATGCACAATCATCGCCCACTGCAGAGCTGTCCCAAGGAAAGCCCATAAAAGTCCCAGCCCGCAGGATAATGAAGGGAGCAGACTGTGCTGTCAGAACAGAAAACTGCCTGTGGCAGAGATGCTCCACAATCCGCATAAGACCTGCAAAAGGAAAGGAACTCATTAACCCAGGACTACTTAATATGCTGGAGGCTCGTGCGCAGCCCTGGAGCTGCAGTAGGATGCTGTGCCAGGTTTCACCCGCTCAGCCCCTCAGTGCAGATGGAGGCACGGGGATGCACACCGAAACTGCAGCCAGCCTTCTTTTTTGTGGGCTGGGTGAGCCGAAGCCTGGTGCTGCAGGGCCAGGGGGCCGTGACACGGTGGGAAGTGTGCTTTAGTGCCCGTGTGCCTGGGGTGCACAATGGCATCCCAGTTCCTTTGTGCAGGAAAGGCACAAAGGCTCAAATGGCACTGCCAGGCTCCAAATGGCACTGCCCCACCCTGGGGACCGTGGGACCTTGGTAACAGCAGCTGGTCACTTTTCCAGGTCTTCTCTGCTTCCAGGAATTTCCAGCCCACAGGTATTACAGTGCTTGGTTTCAGAAGCTCAACTCATAGCAGAGACAGGGTGCAAACCTCACCTCAGGGTGTTTTATGGCACCTGGAGCATTCAAATACAAAGAGGCCCAGCCTAGCCTTCATCTGCTGGACAGGTAACCACGTACAGGTGCACTGGGTTTTGTGGCTGCTGCCTGAAACAAGTTATGTCTTTCATACATGTTGCAATTACTTTATTTAATAATCTTTTTGTCTCAGGTCCGGGATAAGAAACTCCTCAATGACTTGAATGGAGCAGTTGAAGATGCCAAGACAGCCCGGCTTTTTAACATCACCAGCTCAGCCCTTGCCACCTTCTGTATCATCCTTATCTTCATCTTCCTGCGATACCCTCTCACTGACTACTGAGTGAGGCCAACAGCAGCTGCCGCCGCCAAAATGCCTCTATGCCAGAAGTGTCTGCAGTTTCTTGTAGCAAGGACACACAAAACAAACCAACCACTACACCTTGATTGCCAAAAAAAAAAAAAAAGTTAATTAAATACATAAATAAAAGTTAAATTAGTTTATCAGCCCAGCTGAGCATACCCTTCTTGCCCTGAAATGGTATGTGAACAGCTGAAGGAAAGGGTCTCACTCTTACACATGTACAGGAAGAAAAATAGACCAAGAAATATTTATTTTATGGCCAACAAGCTGTGTGAAAAGAGCGTGCAAAGCCCAGAGCTACGCACACTTAGTGGCAGACGGCTGAGCTCTGGGGAGCAGTGGGGTCCTGTGGAGCTGGAGACACATAGAGTGATGGATGGGGATCATGGCAGGGCTGGCTCACAACATATCAGGTGTGTTCAGACTGCCCCACCACCCCCAGCTTGTGGGGGTCTCTTTTCCTTTTCTTCTCTTGAATTTCATCTACTGGTTCAAACAACTCCCAACCCCTGGAGAGCTGAAGGTGTTAGGAAGTTCATGCTGGGGAGCCCCAAAGCCTCCAGAGAAACCCCAAAGTGTTAAAGGGCAGGTTTCTCCTTGGGATCTCCCAGCAGTGCTGAGAAGGAAGGCACCTTCTGAAGAACTCGCCTAAGCCACCTAAGTGGAGTGCTACTGTATTTCTGTAAACAGTCAATAAAAAGATACCTCTGATATGTGATGCTGCTGGGTTAATTCCTTCCTTAGCAGGGCTGGGCTCCTGGTTTCTATGGGCTGGCAAGAGAAAATGCTAATGTCACCAGCAGCTGCTCGGGAGAGATTTAAAGCAGGAGTGAGGGATGCTGCTGCAGGTCGGGGCCGCATGCAGCCGTGAAGGAGAGCACAGACCCAGATTTAAGAGCAGAGACCTCGGTGACTCCTTGATGGAAGATCTATGGCAAGCAGGCAAAGGCAGCCGAGCGGGCAGGGCCCCCCTCCCCTGCTAGGACCAACGTTGAAGAGAGAAATAAATCACCGCAGTCTGAACCTGCTGCTACTGCAGTACTTCCCAGGGTCATTACAAAGAGCCAGATTTTGGAGACGACGTGCGTTTGCCACTGAAACAGGCAGGACCTCAGAGCCCTGCCCGATAGCTGCCTGCAGCTGCCTGTCATGCTGCAAATCAACACAGCCTGACTTGAAAACACCCATAAATTAATGGCAAGACCAGGACTAAAATACAGCCTATCAGCCCCTCTGACCCTTCATCTCACCTCATGTGCCACAGCTGCCTCATCTTTTTCCAGCTGTAAGATGACCTCATGCCAAGGGGTACCAATCACTGCAGACCAGCCATGGAGCCGGGAGAAGGCACCAGGATCCACCTTTGCACCCACCCTGACAGCAAAGGTGAAGCAAGAGATGGGGAATGCAGACAGGCTGTCACGAGACACTTCATCATCCGCTGAGTGCATGGTTAAATCAGCAGGCTGTCTGTGGTCTCTGCTCAGTGAGGGATGTGCCACAGTGAGATGTGGGGACAGATTATGAAGATGCTTCCCTGAAAGCATCATGAAACGTCACCTCCTTCCTGCTCAGGTCTCCACGCCTTCATCCCATCCTGGGCTTCATAGGAGGAGCTATCGGTGGAAAGACCTTCAGTCCTCCCTGCTCCCCACTCACTGGACAGCATTTCCACACCAGACCCAATCAGAGGTCTGTTTTGCAGCCAAGTTTTGGTTGGCAGTGCAGTGTAAGGTGCCCTGAAAGTATCTCAGCCATGACCTGCTCTATGACCACCCATCCAGAGGTCAGTACTCTTCCCAGCCTCTCTTGGTTGCTTCTTGCTCCCTTCCCTGAAGCAAGACCTGAGGGGTCATGGCCTTCCTAACATATGTAGGGACTATAGGCAGTCTTCATCCCAGGCTGAGGAAGGAGGTGGCATGTCATGATGACAATGCCCCCAAGGAGGGTGCAGCCAAAGTGACTCATGTTGCAACCACCCTGAACTGGCACCTGGTAATTGGAGCAAATTATATCCCACTGGGACAGTGCTACCTTAGGCAAAGCCCACACCAGCCACCCCAGGATCCTCCGAGGTTAGGAGAGGCACAGAGATGAGGTTGTATCCCCTTTTCCCGCCCCCTGTACCTGCACCAAGCTCACACTGGCTGTGTCCAAGGTCTTGGCTTGGTATCCTTCCCCATCACACCTCTCAAGCTGTGCAGCCCAAACCCAAGCGCAGCTGGATGGGCTCAGGGGATAGCTCACACAGGGTCACCATGTGTGCGGTGCCAGGGCTTCCAAGCTGCAGGCTTAGATCCCTGCGGGACCAATGGCATCTCTTGCAATAATGAGTGTATTCCTTGCTGTGAGCTGGGACTCATGTGAGCCACGCTGCAAGTGCTTTTGCACTCAGAGACCACCCCCAACTCTAGGAACTCCTGCAGGGACAATGCCACCATCCCCATCTCCTGTGCTATGCAGGAGAGAGCCGCCCTGCTTGGCATGCAGGCTGCTCAGATAAAGGCAGAGCTGACACAAAACTGGAAGTGACCCAAAGCCAGCCTTTTCTACATTTAACAAGTGTGACAAATGAGTTATCATCATCCCTTCCCCTGACGGACCATCTTATCTGCAGGAAAATGGATGCTGGTTTAATGATCCAGGGGGAACACTGAACTGACTCGGCAGCATTTTTTGCATGTATAACTCATCAGGGATGGAGAGGGAGGGCTATTATTAGTAGCCATCATATTTATTATTTGTTACCCACGTTGTAGGAGGTGAAATCACTGTGCTGCAGCAGGCTGGAGGTCCACCCAGACCTGCCACAGACAAGAACAGGGTAGCAAGAAGGATGCAGTAACCCTGTGCCTGGAGGATGGGATGACGGACCCCAGCACACGCTCAGCTCCACTCCAGCCCTCGCCTCGGCTCCACCTGCAAATCTGGGCTGTGGGGTAGCAAAGCTCCTGTGCTCTCCCTTCCTCTCTCTTACTGTCTCCCCGTCATTTTAATGGAGTCCCTCCAAGCTCACAGCAGGAGGAAAGCACCCCCAAAATGGGGGAAATAACAGGAACCCATAGATTTCCAAGCTTGTTTAGGAGAAAAAAAAAAAAAATCATTTATTCATGCATGGGTCTTCGAAATGCAGCAGCATCAAGGTATTCAGCATTCATTTTTCATCTTGTCAGTGTCAGGGAACCCCGAATTGAGACAGCAAAACTACATCCCCATATACTGTCAAGTAAGTACATCCCAGATTGCACCAACTGTGCTGTTAAGGGAAAGAAAGAACTTTTTTCATTTCGAGGGAACAAGGGAAAGAAAAGCAGCAGCCAAACCCGATAGGTCCTTTAATTGCTTTTTTTTTTTTNATTTTTTTTTTTTTTTTTTTAATTTTGCAAGAAAATTCTGGAAGTTCAGCTTTTGCCAAGGCTGACACCCGCCGCGGCAGAAGGCAGGCTTTCAAGAGTTGCTTCTCTGCCTTTTCACTTCTGCCACTCACAACGTCGCGCCGCGCTCTCCAAATCGCACTTTTTTTTGGCTGCGAAGCCGCAGCCTCTGTTGCACTCCGCGGCGGGAAGGAAAACTGTGAGGAGGGGGTGGAAGAGAGGAACAGCCGAACGCAGCTTGAGAAGCATCTTTTGAGATGGGGAAGAACTGACGGTCACGTTGCCATTTAAAGATTTAATTGTATTCCTTCGGGAAACTGAGCCTGACAACTTGATGAGGGTTGCTTTTTGTTTAGCTCGTGGGGAGCGATTGTTCCCTGTTAGGCGACATTGTGCGATTGTGCCTAAAACACCTGTGCTGTTTTTGTAGCCCTGGTGTCTGAAAGGCGTTTGGGGTGAGCCTGGGGAAAGGCCACCGAGGCTGGTGAGGGGCACCCTCGTCCGGGGAGGAGATGCTGCGGGACGGGGCTCGCTCAGCCCCGCGATGAAATGGCTGCGGGGAGACCCTGAGGGCAGCGCCAGCAGCCAGGAGGAAGGCAGGGCGGCAGGGAGCGGGCTGTCCGAGCCGAGCCGGAGCTGCCAGGCTGCGGGAGGCAGGCAGAGGGCCCTCTCTCACCGCCGCACGGCAGCCGGCAGCGCACCGCCCATCCCCGCGGCCGCCGGCGGGCCGGGAGCTCCGGGCGCTCGGCCCCCAGCAAGGAGCAGGGGTCCGTCCCCGCTTCTCCGGGACTCCCGAGCCCCAGCACCGGCGAGCTGCGAGCCCCTGCACAGGCCAAGCGCTGGCTTGTGCAAGAAGCAGTCATGAGGTGAGGGTGGCTCCTAAAACCAGCCGGGAGCGGGTCCCCAGCCCTCCGCAGGGATGTGCCCCTCCGTGCCAGCCGCGACATGTGTGTCAGGCGAGGGCCCGGGCACCGGTACACATTTATCCTCCACGCTGGCAGGGAAGGGTGGCTGGGAGCCAGGCAGTGCGTGAGCAAACCCTGCCGTGCTTACGCAAGTCTCGGTGCTCACCCGAGCCTCTGCCCCCGCTGCCACGCAGGGCTCGGGGATGCCACCTCTGCACAAATGCCACCAAGCCAGTTTGCAGACAGCAGCGCATCGATTCCTGGCTGGGGTGAACTGGTTTGGGTTTGGCTGGCAAACGCAACCCCGCAATTCTCCTTTATCTATGGGCTGGCAGTAATAAACGTGAGATGGAGCTCATTCAGGTAAGGACCATCCCGGCCCAGTGTCGACATCCACCGGTTCCCTTGCCTAGGATGAGCTGCCAGGTGTGCAGGCAGAGCATGGTGACTCAGGCCTGGAGCAGCCCTCAGCCTGGATACCCAAATTACCAGTCAGAGAGAGATGCAAATAGCAACCTCTGTTCTGCTGTGCAGTGTGTAATCCTCTGGCAAAAGCCAGCTACGCTGTAGCATCACAGCCCTGCTTCCCAGGCACTCTGTGGGCCAGGAGGCAGAGTCACACTGACAGCAAGTAGCAACTCTCACCTCCCTTCCCAGCCATGTGCTGATGTCCTGCATGACCTTACCAAAGCCCTTTCATCTCTGTTTTCCCATCCAACACTGTCTCATGGGTTGATGGCTTCTCAGAGAAGGAACTGAGCAGCCTTGCTTAGAGCCACCAAGTTCTGGGACCTTGGCACTGTGGGTATCCTGTGATGGGTACAATTGCAGCAGTGCCCAGATGTGGTCGGCAAACCTAGGGGAAGAGCAGGGCACTGATGGAGCTGCCTGTTCCCTCCTCTCCATCCCCTCATCCATGTGCAGGTTGGACAGTGAAGAGCGCCTGGCCCTGCAGGCAGACCACGGCGGTGCATAGCCTTGCCGGGGGGAGGAGGGGGAGGCACAGATGGCAGCAGATGCTCTCATCAGTGAAAATGATTGAAGCAAAACAAAAAAACCCCTAGCAACTGGTGAGCAGCCTAACAAAAACCAGCACAAGGGTACAGAGAAAGGGTCTGGACCTGACAGACCCTAGCATGGAGCCTAGCTCCGTGCTGCCTTCTGGCCCAGAGTAATGTTTTTCCCATCCCCAGTTCACATACAGAGAAGAAGGACCATGCCTTGTCTCAGAGCACTGGGCGGTGATTATTTTTTAAGACTTGGATATACTAAAATGAACCAATTTGGTTTCTCTCCCATTCCGCTGTCCCTATCCTCTCTCTTGTCCCTTTCCCTCTGCCTTCAGATGAGTGAATATGACCCCAGAGGGCTTCCAGCAACATCTAAGCCCCTCGCCTACCCTCACTACCTACAGCAAGTCTTAATGTGGGCCAACATGGTGCTCCATTTCAGCACTGGGGGCAAGGAGCAGGAGCGCTTCCTGCACCTGAGGGGTGTTACTGTAAAGCTTCCCTGCAGCTTGGCTGCTGCTTCCAGCTGTGGCTCCTCCGTCACTGCAGCTTCATGCTGGTGCAAAGGTCCTGCTCCTCCACCCCTCCCATCCCCTGACTTTGACCCATTGTGCCAGCACTCAGCAGCCATGCCCTGTGTTTGGCACATCTCCACACTCCTGCACAGCTTTCCTCCAGTATGTCCACGGCGGAGGGAATCAGAGGGAATTTATTCAATGTATGATGGTTTACTTTTCCTTTTCCCCTTTGGCAGGAGCGCCTCGCAGCACAGTCAGAGCTACAGAATGAATTCTTCTGCAGCATGTGCTGAGCTGAATGGCACAGCACGCAGCCCTCCAGCCTGCTCCTTCTGCGATTAATTGCACAGTAGCTGCTCCTGCGACGTGCACGCACAGCTCTGCACGCTGCGAGGCCTGAGCCACGCTGCACACAGGCAGATACTCCTATCGGGAACGTGGAGACAGATCCAGGGCAGCCCCCGTGTGAGAAACACACCTGCCTGGTGATGCTGCAAGTGCCTTTTGCCTGCTCAAGCATCTCAGCTCTCCTCACTGAGTGTCGCCATTCTGGGCTTTGCAGGAAGAAGGTGGCATGCACAGGGATCTGTGCTGGGCTCCATCCCAGCCGTGAGGTAGAGGAGCTGGGGAGAACACAGGCAGGTGCCAAAGAGGGGTGTGATGCCCTTCTTTAAGCTGATGCAGACTTCACCCCAGTCAATACATTTCTTTACAGAACAGGGCGATATGAAGCCTGACAAGCCCCTTCCTCCAGCGTCACGTTGTGCCCCGCTCCAGGACATCACAGCAAGGGTGACAGGCACACACGTGGTGGAACCAACCAATCCTGGAAGAAGCAGAGCCATGTCAGCCCAAGGGTTGACTGTGGCCTCAGCTATCAGCACAGGTTTGAGGTGCCAATACCCCCTGCAGTGGGAACACAGTGTCCTGAGCCACAGCCAGCCCTGCTGATCGAGGGTAATGGGATGCTGGCTCAGCCAGTGGTGCGAGGAACTGCATCTAAATAACCAGGATAGGTTAAAAAAAATACTATTTGGCCATTTAAAGAAATTGCGGGTTGACAAAAGTCTCTCCTTTTTGATGGATAAGAAAGTTGGTTTGGCAGCAATTCCTTTTTCCTAGTTTTGGTTTCCTTCATGATCAGGTTCCAATTTTAATCCCTGCAGGATGCATGCAGGAGGCTCTGCTGCGCTCTTCTGCACTTGGCCTGCCATGGCAATTAGGGGGCCTGGAAAACATTTTAGCAAGAACTATTACGTGTACAAGCGTAACTTGCATTTGAAACAGGTAGCTGGGATGGAATCCATCTTTGGATGTGAAATCTGGGAAAGAGGAAAAACCAGAGTGGGGTGAATTATTTTTTAAGTGCTTTACCTGAAACAAAGTGCTTTCCTTTAGCCATAAGCAACTTGCTGTGTAATTTTTGCTCAGCTCGCGATGGTTGTGATGGAGAGGGGGATGTGATGACCCTGGGGCTGAGACAATAGATTCACATCTGGTAGATGGAGCTTAGAGATGAGGCTGCTTTGTTCTGCCTGCCTGACCATTACAGCATTGCCCTGGCTCTCCCAGCTTGATTTCCCCTGGGGAAAATAGGAGTAATAGGGATGACCCAAGTCACCCAGAGCTGACCAGGTGTGCTCACAGCACTGCCCACTTCCATGTCGCTGTGCGTCCGCACCCGAATGCCAGAATATCAGGTTTAGCAGGACTGGGATCTAAATAGGGTTAGCTCCCAGCTTTGGGAGGCAGGTGAGGTTTTGCAAGCCTCAGTCACCACCTGCTCCTGGCCCCTGTGATCCCGGGAGCAGTTCAGCAGCAGTGAATCATTTGTTTTGGTTTCTCCCCACCAGGCGCTTGGCTGCAGCGCCTCGCACAGAAGCAGTGGGCGTGGGAGAGATGCAGGGCTCGTGGGCTGGAGCCGCTCCTGTGGCCGTGAGAACCCACGCCCCACTGGTCCCTGGCCCTGCTGGAGCAGCTCCTCCTGTTTGCTGCCAGTGGGGATTTTGTGTGGGTCAAACCCCTGTGTCCTCATCATCCAGGGATGCAGCAGGGGCGTCCATGGATTAGCTGAGGAGAGGTTGCCAGGGATGAAGGCTCAAGAGGGAGCTCAGCTTGGTCTCTTGCTGGAATGAACAGTCCAAGGCAGTTCCTCAGGACACTCCATCCTCTGCCTCACCTACCTACCTCCCCACCCCTTGCCTTGCTGCAAGCTGGACGTCCTTCTCCCATCTGCTTCCCACTCTCCTCCCTTGTGCCATGCCACTGGACAGACAGGGAGCAATATTCCCAACGGCTGATCTGGGATGCTCATCTGTGATGTGCCAGGTCCACTATTGGAAACATTGATTTTAACTGGAGTTTGGAAAAAAACTGTTTAAATCCTCTTCCTTCAGCAGGCTTTGTGAGCTCATGGCTCTCTGCCTAGATAACAGCTTTTATGAGGAAGCTTTGGGATTTTCAGACTCATTCCTTTCCCCCTCTTTTTTCCTATTTTACCCCTGAAAAGGAGTGTTGGGTAGGGGAGGAAACAGTCTGAAGCTGAGGCAAGAGGAGTCTTTCTCAGGTTTTCCCTATCTGGGTGCTTTGCATGGCCACAAGGAGGGAGCTGGGCAGGAAAACCAGCAGGGAAGACTTCGTTCCAGTCATGCCGGTCATGCTGCTGCTCCAGTTCCCACCAGGACCGAGTGTTCCCATGCCGCTAAAGAAGAGAGTGCCCATGCAACCCCAGCATGCTGCCACCGATTATGATAACTGGGCCAAAACCCATGAGTTTAGCTAGAATATCCCTGTTTTTGCAAAAGTTTCCCTGCTGACAGCTTTGGGTGAGCTGATTTTCTGCGGCAGGAGAAGGGCATGAACTCAGCATTGCTTATGCAATGGGGAGAGCGAGACTTTTTAGCATCCCAGGGTTTTATACCTCTGGTGCTTTATGAGAAATGACATTTCTGGGAAAGATTTTGCCGCCAGTTACTGTGGCAGCTCGACGTTCTTCTTGAGCAAGCTGCCGGCCGCGTGTCTGGAGACACGAGAGTTAATTTTAAAACATCCGGCATCCGTATTGGCAGGGAGGAAGGTTCCCTTCATTTCCTAAGCACCAGCAAAACCTAAGCTTCTAAACCCTAATCCCTCTCTAAGCTGGAGCTGCCAGGCCAGGGCCAAGGGCAGAGAAAAACCCCTGCCGCGTACCAGGCCAGTTGCCCAGTTCTTTGGTGAGCCCGCAGGAGGATGGGGGTGAGCCCACTCCATCCATCCAGGAGCCGACCTGTGGGTCAGGCTCCTCCTGAGCCCCCAGCTTTTTGGCCACACTTTGCCATGCCACCCCCCGAGACCGCGCTGCCCCTATGCCTGTCCTTCTCTTCAGAGAGAATGAGTCCCGTGGGGCGCTCAGCAGGCAGGGCGCTGACAGGCGGCAGGGGTGGCCCCAGCTGCGGGAGAGCTCCCGGCTCAGCCTTGCAAACCCAGGCAGCCCGGGAACCATCCACGACCCAAAAAATACGCGGCAGCGCGCTTTCTGTGCGGAGCAGCGCGGCTCCGGGGGTGTCCCGGGGCCCTCAGGAGGGTCACCCCAGGAAGGCCTGGCCGCCCGGGCCGCTCTCCCCGCGGGCTCCCGGCACCGCGGCCGCGCAGCTGAGCCCGCTCC
>VYXC01003453.1:695314-735561 GCA_013397175.1 Platysteira castanea
TGCGAGCGACAGGAATGTGTGTGAAGTTCTGGGGCTGGGGAGGGAGCAGCCCCACGGCGGGGATTGGGGAGAAAAGGGGGGGCGTGGGGGGGGCTGGCGCTCCGCGGCCGCGCATGTCGGGGATGCTGCGCTTGTTTTCGGGGCGGGGGGGTGGTGGAAATCCCACCCTGCCTTCGCGGTGTGCGCTTGCCGGGCGGCCGTGGTGCAGGTGAGGAGGGGGCTCGGGAAGCTCCGGGGAATACCCGCTGTCCTGCCGGGGCGGGGGTCGCGAGTGGAGGGGTTTTCTGGCGGGACTGAGGGCTGGTGTTTGAGGAACCGGCGTTAACAGCGCTGTGGTTTTTCTGATGATGAAAGAGGTTGGAGTGTCGCCCTGTGTCCTTGGCGTTTAAACGAAGCCGGCATGTGTTCAGCTGCGGGGGTTTTCATGCAACACTTCACTGCTGCGGCTCCAAAGGCGCTGCTCGCGATTAATGAGTTAAGCTGCTCGTTTAAAATAATCCTCTCCACCTCCCCTAATGTGCCTGGACCGATTGATCACCCCCCACATACCCTCAATCATATACAGTGATAAATGTTGCTTTCTGTGCTAAGCATTGTTTGTTCTCAAAGATTCCTGGTTATTTCCCTTATTGATGAATAAGTTCCTTCTCCTTCCTGCTCCCCCCTCCCTTTTCTCCTCCCCCAGAATTAAATTCCTGAGCAACAGCAAAAGCTGATGTCAGTGCTTCAGCTTGCATTGGGGGAGCTCTGTGCACAGGTCAGTAATTTGCGGTTTCGTTAGAAGGAAGAACGCGGTGCAGTGCTGTTCTGATAGGAATATTTGGATTTTTCTAGGCATGGATGCATTTATCCTTCGTATTGCGGTAGTTATCGACAGCTCCCTGGTGGGAGCTGGGTGCTGCATAAGCATATGTAGGAGAGACCATCCCTGTCCCAAGCAGCTGGCGATGACGAATGCATTGGGAATGGTTGCCAGAGGTTCCATCTCACTCTGATTCGGGGTAATAAGGCAGATCCCTCTCCCGCAGGAAAGGGTCGGGATATCCAAGCAGCCCGAACAGGTAGCGCTGAGGATTGTGCCTGGCAGTGCAGGGGCCATGATAACCTTGAGAGCAGCTTGCCCGTGGAGCGGTGTTTGACGTTGGTGTGCATTGTCTCATCCTCCTGCGCTGAGGCAAAGGCTCGGGGCACGGCTGCAGAGAGCTTTGTTTTCGGAAGGACCCGATGCACGGGAATTGGTGCTTTTGGGATTGGCCTTGCCTCTGTGTGCCTCTGCTCACACTGTCATAGGGCATCCGTGCCGGGAGGACTCTCTCTGCAGAAGAGGTTTGTTGTGGTTTGGGTCTGCATGGGGGTTTCTGCACTTGCTTAGATTTTGCTTGTAACAGCTCCCAAAACGAAATAAGCTGTGGCATCAAGAAAGTCCTCCTGGCCATAGCGTATTTGGGATTTTAAAACACCCTCAAGGACTTTGGAGGTGTCTTGTCCACAGTTCTGCCTGGCACAGCCACAGTGGCAGAGCCTGGATGTGTAGGATTGTCCAAATGGCTGGGACAAGAGTGGACAGGCAAGAGTGTGAGCAGCACAGGGATGCCCAGATGCCTCTTTGCAGTGGCAGTAGGCAAAAATTCCTGCCCTTGGCCCATTGGCAACACAATTGAGAGTCACAAACCTGAGGCTGGAAGGTTTCCAAGCTGAGAGGACAGCAGATAACACCAAAAGTCTTCTAACCCAGCAGATTGTCCTCCCGTGGTTTTCAGTTGTTCCTGCTTAGACATAAGGTAAGGAAAACCTGGATCTAGCATTATTGTTTAAAATCTAGCCTCAGCTAAACTTGGGAGAGCTGAGCAAAGTAGCCAGAGTCCTTAAAAGCATTCACTGGGGACTCTGCATGGAGATTATTCTTGCAAATACTGCACCATGTTTGTCTGCAGAGTGTGTTTTTGCTGGGTGCCAGGCACCTCGTTGAGAAAGCCACTGAGCCTCTGGAGAATTTATATTCACCTAAAATTAAATGCAACATCACTTTTACTACGAAAACACCCCTGAGGGCTGGGTAGGACTAAGCAGTAGTGTCTGTCTCATGCTGCCAAATTGGATCTTAAGAGGTGGGAGAAAACTTGCTTCTCTCCTATGCAACCCTGTCCTTCCCCAGGAAATCTCCAATGACTGGAAATGCGTTGTGGCTCTGGATTTTTGATGCGACTTCTTTTGGCATGAATATGAGTAAGTCCCCATTCCATTCCTACCCCTTACCTCTGCACCAGCTGCTCTAATCTACATGAAGGAGAGGGATTTTTCCTCTTTGGATTTGCTTCCTTGCCTTTAAACAAGGCTGTTCTTCGGGATCAGAGGTTAATTCCTCCGGTGCGCAGCTCGGCTCCCAAAGCCCGGGGCACAGTCAGGTGCAGAGCATGTTCACGCTATCAGGAATGGAAGGAGGAAAAGGAGGTGCTCCAGCGTTTGGCAGCCCTGATTTATGGCGCAGGCTCATAGGATGCTGCCATCATACTGAAACAGTGCCAGCAAACTGAATCTGGTAGAGAAGGAGGTGATAAAGAGAAGGAGCTTGTGGATGCTGACCCCTCTCTCCCAGCAGGACAGCCAGGATGCTGCACTGGAAGAGTCTGTAGACCTTTTTGCCCTCTGCCATGCATTTAATGGCAGTGTTAAGGGGGAGATGGTTGCAGGAATTCCCAGGTGCTCACGGTCTCTGAGTCTCACTGCACTCTTTTCCTTGCTGCTATGCAGAGAAACTCCTGCAGCCAGAGCGGCAATGCAGTCATCCTGTGGGGAAAGCTTTGACACTCCTCTGCATCCCCATGCCCTCTGGGTTTTAAAACCTGTTTTTCAAGCTTTACATTTCTTCTCTGAAGAGACACCTGTCCCGCCTGATGCCAGTGGGAAGGAGGCACCTGACGTAATTATGGCAGGCTCGGGGAAGGGAGGTGAGTGGCCTGGGAGCATTCATCAGATAAGAAGCTAAACAAGCTCTCTGCTCAAGATTTTCTCAGGCTTACTCAAGAGACCTGGGTGTACTTCTGTGTGCAGGATTATAACGCAGCCAGGGGAGTGTGAGGGAGGGTAAAAACTGACCGTGCCAAGATGCTCTGCACTACTGGTGTCAGGGGCTGCTGTCAAAGCCAGGCAGAGCTTGTGGTGGGATTAGTGGCAGTGCAGCTTCCTGCAGGGACAGTGGGTGGTGTAGTGCACCCCGGCGATGGCTTTGCCTGCTCATCTGATGGAGGGGGAGGCTGTGACATGTGTCTCATCCCCATGGGAGAGCTGTTTTGCCAGAAGTGGGCCAGCAGCTGGGAGCATGGTGGAACGTACCAAGCTCTGGTCATGGTCAGTGCTTTGGTCACCCTGTCTCCTCTTCAGCATGAGTTCATGGAGAGGAAGAAATCTCTTTCTCTTCCAAGAGATGTTTCTAGACTTTCTACCCCAAACTTTTGGGTCCATGCAGTCCAAGAGGCTCCTTTGGCTCTCAACCATCTCCATTTCAAGCAAGGAGAGTAAGAGTGAAGGTGGGCCACACTGGAGGGTCGTGCATGGCGCAGAGCCCTGCCTGGACTGTGCTGCAGACTGCCACGGCTCCTGTAGGATGGCTGGCTCCATTTCTCTGCTATTTGGCTCTCCCTCTGAGGTTTTCTAGACTCGGCTGGACAAGATAATCTAGGCTGGTGTGCAGGAGGCTTCTTCTTTTGCTTTGCCCAGGGCTTCTGTGGGGTTGGTTTTCCTGCTTTGGATCTTCAGTTTCACAAAGTGATAGGTATTGTTTGCATGGTGTCTTGGAAGGACCAGCATTTCAGAAGACAGGTGGAGTGCTAGCCCAGGCTGGGTTCACAGGAGAACCTGGAGATGCTCACTGGAAGTTGGTCCAGTACAGTCTCCTGTTGTAAACAGGGAGAAATGCAGAGACTGTGTACATTAAGCTAAAACTTACTTAAGAGAGTGCCAGGAACCTATCTGGGGCCAGAAATCCTTCTTTGATATCCTCTTTTCTTCCCACTCCTCTTACGCCTTTTTCCATGTTGTTTTTGTGTGTGGAAAGTGCTCGTGGTTCCCCAGTGTGTGCATGTATGTCTTGCCTGCCTTCACTGTATTTTCTTTAAATAAAGCCTTCTCTTGAGGCAGAGACCTTGTGTTCTCCAGGAATTTCTCCAGAGTCCTTCAAGGTCCTCTAGCAGTTTGCAAAAGAGGCTCTCTGTGTAGGGTTTCTGCATGCTGAGTTATGGGGAGCATCATTTCTGAGTCCACTGATGACTGGGAACAAGTCATTTGGCAACCAGAAGGGCAAGACAACCTGTTCTGGTGTTGATGCTCGTTCTCCTTTAAGGGAGAGAGGGGTTGGACCAGCTGAACTGCTGAGGTCCCTTTAAACCTAAATTATTGCATGACTAGTCCATAAATACCCACCGTCCTGCTTCTCCCAGGCTTTTGTAGCATGCCTGTTATTAGGCAGTGCTGGTGAGGGACATGAATGAGGTGGACCACTGCTTTGATCCTGTATGGAGATTCCAGTGACAGCATGACCCTGGCATCCTCTCCTCCACCACGTCCTCCAGCCCTGCTAATGATGCAGTGCGTCTTTCCGGTCCCTCTCTGTCAGCCCACATTACTCATCCGGCACGGGGGTGCGCAGTGTGCCCGCATCCCGGCTTTTCAGCTCGCCTCTTTTCGGCTTTTTAATAGGGGATTTAGTTCTC
Source organism: Platysteira castanea (assembly GCA_013397175.1). Lineage (NCBI taxonomy): Eukaryota > Metazoa > Chordata > Aves > Passeriformes > Platysteira > Platysteira castanea. Next base: position 700,024 of record VYXC01003453.1, read on the forward strand.
TGAGGAGCTCTGCTGTCTACAGCTAACGCATGGTAATTCAGCTGATGCAGCAGAAGCTTGGGGAGAAATTTCAGTCTATTAGGGCATTGCAGGTTTTTTGCATCGAGCAAGTCGAGCCTTTTCCACACGTTAAACCTGTGCCTGCGTAAATCACACGTCTCCCATTGAAACCCAGACCCTCCAGACAAAGAGGGTCCATCCGTCTCTGGGGCTTGCTGCTGAAAAGAAGCAACCAAGAAGTATCTACAACATCTGATTGTTTTTGCGTTGCCTCTGACAACCCTCATTTCCAAGCTTGCGATGGCAGCCTGGTCCTCCTTGAGCCGTGGCTTGAGTGGAGTTATTCATGCCATCTTCATCTGCCTTGGCCGGCAGCCCTGTGTGGGGAGCGGACGGGCACAGCCAGAGCCTCGCTTGGCACTTGAGGCTGTTGAGGGCTGGTGCAGAGAGGGTGCCAGCGCTGCTGACTGGAGCTAGCCCATGAAAAGCCACGTTAACCACTTTGCTGCTGTCAGGGACCTCACAGAGATGTCCCCGGCAGCTGTGCTGGCTCAGCAGGGCTGACACCCAGAAGCCAAGCAAGCCTGGAGCTGTCCCTAACACCCTACCTGCTGCTCACCTCAGGTCCAGCTCTGCTGGTGGAAAGTCAGAAGGGATGCAGCAGGGCAGGAAGGTAACCCAGAGGGATGAGCCTCCAGCCAAAACTGAGCCAGGGCCGTCTCAATTGCCCTGTGGGGTGGTGAAGAGACAAAATGCCTCCCACACATCAAGGGAAGTTGACTGCTGCAAAAAAACTCCAATGCAAATCTCTGACTGGGCAGAATCTCCCCAGACACATCCTTTTGTAAAGCTCTCTCATTGTACCATTAAAAATAGATTGGCGCGTTCTCTGCTTGCTTGCTGAATGCTGATGCCTGTTAATTCTCTGTCATCCTCGCAATCCCTTCTGCTTTGAGCTTGGCTGCCTCTTTGTCTGGCACCTGAGCAAGGTTCATTCAGCAGTACCTGGTGCAAAGATAAGAGTGAGCTCTGTTGGAGTCCAGCAGGACAGGTGGGAAGGTGAGGGTGACTGAACTGGTCTTAGCTGGGGATCAACTAGCCCAAAAGGGGCAAGGTTTGGTGTGAGCACCCCAGCTTTCACTTGCCAGGTCAGAAGCAGGGCTGAGTGAGACCTGCTGGTGTGGAGATGAGTTGGAGGATGTTTAAGCTCTGGGTGGGTATCAGGATATATCTCTGGGTTTTTTTGAAACTGGGGTTAAAGTACACAGATATGTCATGCTTAACATCTGCCTGGAGTTGGTGAGGGCAATATTGCTGCCTGTTTCCTCCAGAAAATGAGTCCATGTAGTTTGCCACCCACAATAGCAGGGATAAAATGGATTCAGGGAGAAGACCTGTGTAACAAAGTGCTGCAATACCCTGCTCTCAGTCAGGAGGCCAGGCTGCAGGATTTCATACATGAAGAGCTGTGGCATCTGACCAGTAAGCTGTGGCTTGACAGGGTGGTGAGGATGGAGGAAGACGTGCAAACCACTTTGTTTGACCCCTGTGTCACCTCAGATTAGGAACAAAACCAGCTGGTAATGAATCACGGCCCCCAAGGGAAAAGGAGAAGAGTGAGGCAGGAGCATCAGCTTGGGCTTTGCCTGTCTTGTGTGTTTTTTCCTAGATAAAGGTAATTCTCCAAAACTCAGAGCTGGTGCCTCCTCGTTGGGGCTGTGGTAGGAAGTAGAACCTGAGCTGGCACGTGCTAATTCATCCCAAACCCATGAGCAGTTTGGCTATTGTGTGCATACAGGAAGTTCAGCAAGTCTTGAACCAGGTCAGAAAAGTCTTGTAAACTGTGTTTGCTGCCCTGGGGAATGTCTCATCCTGTGGAACACCAGCATAGCCCCTTTCATCTGCATTGAATTCTGGACCTCTTAGGGGGATTCACAGTTTTGTGGGAATAGGGTGGCATAACTATGGACATTGGCTTCTGCTGGCTGGAAACCTCTGCTGGGACCTGCACCTCAGTTTGCTCTGGTACTCATCAGAAACTGCAGACAACCTGACTGAAGGCAACAACATCATTATTCTTCACTGAGGCAGGGGTCCTATTTGTCATTTGAATATGGGGGCCTAGTGACACTGCACTGGGCGTTAGCCACTGTCATTATTCACTGCACTGCAGTGACTGCCCCTGTGCGTGCTGGGTGCTCCCTTTGGCCTCACCTGTGACTGTCCCTGGCACTCTGCTGAGATGGACAAGTTCCTGTCACTGGGGATTGTGCTTAAGAAGTGAAATGCTATATTTATCTGCAGCTTTGAAGAACCACAGCTTAATCCTGTGCTTTCTTTCACTTGGTATGTAGGTGTTATGGGAAAATAGGACTCAGGTCCTAGAGACCTTTTCTCCAGGAGACTGCAAATGCACCCAGCCGGTATTTATGGTGTTTGTTGTCCCAGGACGAGAGAGCCAGACCAGCCCTGCAGAAGTATCTGACTACATACCTTTCTGGGCTGCCTCTGTCTGCTCTTGTTGTAAAAAGGCAAAGAAGCACCCATTTATCCCCAGGATAAATCTGCTGGGCTCATGGGGCCCATGCAGCAGATGGTGGGGATACCAGGCAGTGGGCAACAAGGCCCCTTGAAGATCAACAGGACTAGATTTCCCTTCTCCAGCGTGACATGTCCTCTGTGATGTGTGCCAAGCTGCTCCAAGCAGAAGGTGCTTTTAGCTCTGGGAAAAGAGCATGGCCAGCTCTCGGCTTGGCAGGGTGAGAATGGAAATGGGATAGCTTTGGTATTAGAAAGCAGCATGCTTGGGAGCAGTATCCTCGGCATGGGCAAAGGCAGTGATTAAATGGCTGGCTGGTCATGGATAACCTTTGGTCTTGGCTTTTGTAGGCTTTAAAATGAAAGCTTGTGTTTATACTAAAGGGGAAAACCATATAATTCATATTAAAAGCACAAGTCTAAGAGGAGAAGATACTGCCTTTGTCATGTAGATTCCAGCTAATTTCCTTTCCCTGCTGTCCCCACTGGCTTTTCCTGATCGGATCTCCAGATTGACCACCAAGACTGCAGTCAGAAATTTTTCTGGGGGTGGCCAGTGTATAAATCCTTAACTGCACTTTTTGGTGGAAACAGGCTAGGCAGCAGTTGCATTTGCAGTCATAACCCATCCAAAGCTGCTGGTGCAACATCAGCTGTTGGGAGAGGATGAGGGTCCCCTTTGCTTGGCTTAACTGCAGCCAAGAGAGCCAGTCTGCCTTGTGGGGTGAGGGTGCATGGGAAGGACTCTCTTGTAGCTCTCTTGTACAACTTGTCCCCTTTCCTTTCATCCCTGAGCTGTCCCATGCCACCAGCCACGTACCCAAGGCTGAGCACCCCCACCCCAGAGCTGCCACGTGGATCCCCGCCACGTCCCTTGTCCGGTGTGACTGCACCATCTGGCACTTTGCTGAAGGACATCCTGGCCCTTCAGCCACGTCCTCTGGTGGAAAACACCTTCTGGACTGCAAGGTGCAGGTGCAGAGGGCAATGGGAGATGCAGGGAGGCGAGTGGGTGCTGTTTGGTTGCAGGCAGCTCCTGGCAGGGCTCTTCTGGCGTGCTACAGGAATTGAAAGGAGACTGCGGCATAGAGAGGAGGAGGAAAAAAAATTAAAGAAATCATGAGATCAGCAAGCTTGAAAGCCTGGCAAAAGTGCAGTGGCTGCCTCCGGGTGGTGTGCTGTGGGAAAAAGGGAATGCTGCCCTTTTCCTCCTTCCTGAAGTGCTCCCTGCATGGAGGGGCATGCACAGGAGCTCTTGTCCCAGGAGGAATGTGCCTGGGGTGTGCAGGGAGCCAAGATGTTGTTGTAAGATCAGTGTGGATGAGGCTGTGGGGGAGTCCTCTGTCTGCCATGTGGGTGTCAGGGGTTAGAACAGGGCAGTGGATCTCAGCTTGGCTTTCCTGACACCAAGACAGTCATTGCCATCTCCCCTACATCTTCATACTGCTGGGGCTGGGCAGATGGCGTTCCTCCCCATCCTTGAGATTCGCTAGGGAAAGGTGGACAGGCAGATTTTGTGTTTGAGTTAGTGGATGTGGTAGGTGGTGTTTCCCAGCCTCCTTTTAAGGAGGAAAGGGAAAAAAAACCAACTCCATTTTTCCATCGTCAAGCAGAGAAATCTTTTGTGCTGCCTCTTAAAGGGACCTTGAGTAACTGCTGAGAAATCGTCATCAGTTACATCACCTCCAAAACGGCTGCTGCAGGCACCTGACAGCTTTGTCCCACTGTTACTCGGGGGAATCATTATGCTCCAGATTCCTTGCCCTTGGAGAAAGCCTGCACGGCTCGCTGGGAGGGAGGAGCCGCTGCGCAGTTTATGACGCTTTGAGTGGCAGAACAGGATCAGGAAGATGGGCTGAGGTTCCCAGCGGATGGGGTAGAGCAGGGGGCACATCCTGAAGTTTCCTAACCTCATCCCACTGGCGAAGCTGGGTTCATCAACCCGTGCAGGACCCGAGCATCTTTCAGGGAATGAGCTGAAGGCGCTGCAGTAGCATCGCCTAGGGCCGGAGAGCTGCCGTTGCCTGGCAGCTGCGGGTTTCCAGGGAAACCAGAGGTGCTAACTTGTTAATGAGCCCCGCGTCCCTGATTGCTGCTGCAAAATAATAATAATTAGTAATGGTCCTGTGATTTAGGAATCCCTCAAACAGCATGAGCCAGCCAAGGGGAGTTTGCTAAGTGCTGGAGCAGTTGAAAGAAATGAGGGGATGAGGAAGGAAAAAGGGTGTGGGGCTTGGAAAAACTGATGCGTTTTGCATCGTAGGAAGTGTCTGGAGAGCTGGGGTCCGGTGGGGTCGTGCCAACATCCCAGCAGTAAGCCTGGGGCTGGTGGCAGGGCTGGCCTGGATGGATGGAGGAGCCCAGCCAGGCAGCATCTCAGTGTGGAGCTCACAAGGCACAGATATTTCCCCCCGGCCCCCAGGGCTGCAAGGGGAAAAGCCAAATCACTTAGGTCAGTGCCACTGAGTTCCAGGTGGAGATGGCAGTTCTTCAGGAATGGCTGCTTTCAGATCACTGGGGACAAAGAAACAAGTGTTTCTCTGTGGCACTCTTATTCCTTGGTAAACTGAAGGTGGAGATGCCACCAGAAGAGTGTGCTCCTGGGATGAGCATCGCAGGGAGCGTGCTGTAGCTCCAGTCTCACTGGCGTGACGGAAGTGTGTTCCTGCAGCAAGGCTGGTCTGCCTGTGGCAGTGGGGGGAGCATCCCCTCGACAGGGCTGCCTGTGGATGGTAGAGCTCTCCAGGACACAACACGAGCTTGGTGCAAGGAGTGGACGTGCTGGTTAGTGAGGTTTGGGGCTGCTGCAGAAACCTGCTGTCCTTCCAGTTGATGTCTCCAGTAAAAGAGAAACCACATCTGTGCCCTTCCCATATCACATCTCTCAGCTGGGGGCCTTGTGCAAGGTGAGCAGTTGAGGGAAGTGGCCTCCGTCTGGGTGATCTGCGTTGGGCAGCACAGGGGTGAGTTCCTGTGGTCTCTCATGCCTCGTGGATAGACTCAGCCTGAGGTGTGTTCTGGGTGTTCTTGCTCTCTTGCCTGGCCTGCCCAGAAGAAGGTCACAGCTGGGCTGAGCACTTGCCCTTAGCCTGGCTTGCTGTGTGCATCCCTGCCGCGCTTGTGACTCGTGTGGCCAGCTCCCCTCACCTACACACGCTTTTGTGGAGGTGACACCGGGGACAGAGTCCCATTGAGTGGGCAGTTGGGCCAGCCCTGTGCTAATCTCTGCCCATTTTTCTGTCCCTCGGCTGCAGTGTGGCCTCTCCTGCTGGCTGTCCCCATTCAGCTAAGCCGTGTGCCCATCTCCTCATTACAGGCACTCCAGGGAGAGGTGGGATTAAAGGATTATGATGATGTTCTTCAGGAACACTCAAGAAGATTAAGATGGCTTTAATAAACTGATAAGAGAGGAACACAGCTATGTTTCTGAAACCCTAATTTAGGTTCCAGGTTAACCTTTTCCCCTGGTCTCCTCTCACCGTGGTGAGAAGATAGCTTACTTTAGCAGTGCTCCATGGCTAAGCCTCTTCCTTCAGTTTTCCTTCTGACCCATCTGAGCAGAAGCAGAAAGAATCTTCCCTCCTTCTCTGGTCTTCCCAGTCCCAGGTATGGGGAAATTACAGCTTGTTCTTCACAGAGACCATCTCACACGCAGCCTGGAAGGTACTGTGAAGGTCTCATAGCCTCTGCTGTTACCTGGGGATGAACTCACCACCCCTCAATCTGGCTTTAAAATGCCCTGTGAGAGAAGTTCCTTGAATGCCTTTGACCTGGGAGAACATAGGCAGAGAAGTCCCCATGTCTTGGTTCTAATGCCAAGGTTACAGCTCCCCGTGGCCACACTGAGCTGGCCAACCCCCTCCCCTGTAAAGGAAAGAGGAGCAGGACGGACTAACCTTGCCCTACCTTCCCCCACATCTTTTGGGTGGAGCTGGGAGTGGGACCTGTTTGATGTGTCACATGTGTCTACAGAGGTTTATCTGGTTGTTCTGGAGGAGGGGGGTTATTAGCTGACCTGGGAAACCTCATCTGTCTTCTCCAATCTCTTCCACCCAAGCTTTTGGTCATCTGCCAAACTTTATGAAGGCTTCTTGTGCCTGGGTTTCTCTTCGAGTGAAAAGGTGATCAGGATCTGTTATCCTTCCTAGACCCCTCTGTGTTTGAGACCCCAAAGTTTACCCCTTGCCCACTATGCCATATCCGGAGGAACTGTGCAATGCTGGATCACTCCTTCCTCCCGCTTCACTCATCCTTCTGCCCCAGTATTATCCTAGGGTTTTTTGTCTGTCAACTCTTTCTACTCCCTTTTTATTTCTTGGATGTAATTGGAAGAGCCAAGAAGCATTCACAGCCTGGTGTCCTGATGGGTAAGGGAGGCAGAAAGTGATTTGGGGAGTGGGGTGTGAAAGGAAGACGAAGGGGGAAAAGCTGGCTAATTTGCATCCTTTCTGAGTGCCCTGGCTCTATAGCCAAGGGACAGCAGGGGGGCTTCTGGCAAGGCGGTAGCAACGTAATGAGGTGTGTCATATCCCAGCAGGAGCCAGCCTCGCTCCCCCTCAGACCCCCTAATTAGAACTGTTTCAATTTTTAAGCCCCCCTGAGGAGAGCTGGGGGGAGCGGGGTTCCTGCAGCGGGGGGACCGCCCGCCGCCCGCCGAGGGGGCTGCTCTAATTGGAGTCGCGGCGAGGAGCCGCGGAGCGCTCCGTGGGGCCGGGCACAGCGATGCCAGAGTGCCACGGGGCTGCCAAAATGCTTTGTGCCAGGAGGGGCTGTCACTATCGCAGCTTTTAGGGGATTTTTTCCCTCCCGTAATTCGTATTAACACATTGGCAAGAGGCAGCAGGGGTGTGATACAAGGGCAGAAATGTACTGCACATCCTAATGTGGCCTCCTATTGGGAGCTTGGATCCTGAGGCTGAAGCCTGGGATATCTACTCCTGCTTTGGGAGGCGGGTCTGGTAGCCCATAGGAGTTTGGGCTGTTAGTGCTGGAGTCATGGGCCACAGCAAATGCTGGAAACCCCATCCTCACATTCAGTGGCTTTCCATTCTTTCCCTACAAGCTGGCAGTGCCCTCCAGGTTTGGTGGCTGGTAACTGAGGTCCCTGTCGTGTCACCCAGTAGCATGTCTGACTCAAGCATCTTTTTTGTGTCTTGAGCTACCATTGCAGTAGGTGCCTGCAGGTGTGAGAGCTTACGGGAGCTGCTGGCGTGCTCGGATCAGGGTGACTCTTAAGCCTCTTCTAGTCCGTGGACCAAATCCTGATCCTGCAGAAGTCAATGAAAATCTTTACGCTGGCCTTTCCAGGCACGTTATTCATAGTCCTCCTAATTCAGATGCATTAAAGCTTCCATGAAGCAGCTTGTGGGTTCTCTCTAAAACACTGTCTGGCAGGCACAAGAGGAACCTGGTAGTAGCCCAGGCTTATTTTCTGAATGATTGCAGTGGCATTAAAACCTAATGCCATTAAAACATGCTTGCAGTGACGTGTTCTATTAAACTCAAGAGGACGCCCTGAGCTGAATGCTCCCCAGGCTGCCCTGTCCTCTTTCAGCGTGGGCTGGACATGGAGGAATCTTGTTCTTCGCCTCAGAGAGCACCAGGCTCGACCCTCCTCAGCTCTTAAGATGGAAACACAGGATATTTGTATACGGGGTATACTCCTGTATATGAACCCCCTTTCTAAGTCTGTTCAAGTTAGATGCTGAAAAGCAGAAGGCTCGGTGGGGCCATCTCAGTCCAAGTACAGCTTCCCAGCACCTCTGCTTTGATGACTGGCCTGTTTCTTGAAGACAGGAGTAAAGGTCAACTTGACCTCTTGTCTTCCAAGAGAGGTCATCTTCTCTCGACTTGCCAGGAGGCAAGCTGGCAAAGATACCCATGAGCAGGCTCTGATAAACAGGCAGGTGAAATCCAGTGTGAAATGATGAACGTGAGTGAGCAAACCTGATTTGGTGGTGTGTCTGATGGGCCCTGAACTAGCTTTTACCATGCAGCAGCAGAACCTTAGAGCTGAGCTAAGCTGCTTCTGTGAAACCATTAGCTCTGAGCTTGGCAGAGGTCAGGAAAAGCAAATTGAGTGCGAGGAACTGTTGGGCTGGGAACAGGGAAAGGAGGTGACATCTTGCCCCGTGCAGGTCCCTGGTGTGCCTGCCTCTCAAACATGGCACATTGGGGCTGTCCAGCATGGCAAAAGGTGTCTATCTTTGTAACTGGCAGCTCTGTAGATGCTTTGACCGGAAAAGCTCCTTAAATTAGGTCTAAATGTGGTAAGAACTGTGGAGAAGATTAGGGAACGGGCATATGTGGTCTTTTCTGGTGCAAGTAGTAAGGGTCACCCGGAGGAGCCATCAGTTAGCAGATTTGGAGCAAACCAGGGGAAGGACTTCTTCAGTATAACTGGGCAAGCCATTCTGCTCCCTGCCACTGGCCACTGTGCGTGTCAAATTAAAAGCTGACATGGCTTCAAAAAGCAATTAGACAAATTCACGGAAGAAAGTTCTGCTGAGGGCTATTAAATACAAGGAGAAAATCTCTGGCTTGGGCAGCTCTGGAGCTGCACAAGCCAACAGGCTGGGAGAACACACCTCGAAAATGTGGTTTTCTGCACTCTTGGGTTCTTCTGAAGACATCAGGTGTCATCCTGCCCAGCTGATGGGTTGTCATCTCCTTTCTTCTCTTTCCAGGTTCAGCACAATGAGTTGGCGCTCTGGGCGTTAGCAGCGTGAGGAGAATAGGACACGTGCTGCCCTGCTCACCCCTCACCCCTCACTCATTCCCCTTGGGGAGACGGGTGCTGGCGTCCCTGCCCTGCCCTTCCACCCCTTGCTCCCCACTCACCATAGAGGGGACTGGCCCGTTATGGCTGGGGACAGGCTCCCACGCAAGGTGATGGACCCCAAGAAGCTGGCCAGCCTCCTGAGGAACGGAGCAGAGGGCACCCTGGTCATCGACAGCCGCTCCTTCGTGGAGTACAACTCCTGGCACGTCCTCAGCTCCGTCAACATCTGCTGCTCCAAGCTTGTCAAGAGAAGGCTCCAGCAGGACAAGGTCTCCATCACGGAGCTCATCCAGCCTGCCTCCAAGATGAAGGTACGGGATCTGGCCCTCACCTTTCCTGGTGGGTGCTCACACCCTCTTCTCTTGTGGGATGCAGACTGGCCTAAGGGACAGGAATACATGGATCCTTCCCCTCCCTCCCTTAACCCCAGTATCTGCTAGCATCTCTTTGACGCCCTTTGGAGAGCTGGAGTGTAAGCTCACTTGGCCACAGGGCTGTCCTCGGGGACCTGTTTGTTGCCCCCACCCCACTGACATGGCTCCCTGCTCCAGCAGCCCTCCCCAAGTAAGTCTAACAGGTATATCAGCCGTAGGACTTGTCTTACGCCAGCGAACAACCCCCCAAAGCCTTCCTGGAGCTGTAAGCTTAATCCCCTGCTAAAAACTCTTCCCCTCCCCTCTGTCATCTCTAACTCCATTCAGGGACATGTAATCCTCCTCCCCTGTGACGCCAGAAGCTCTTATCCGGTGTCATGGCATATTATCTCTCCCAGGCTCCTCTCTCTATCGCTCCTGGTTAAATAATAGAGGTGGCTCTGAGCCACGGAGCTGGGCTGGAGCCCCGGCCGGAGCAGTGCCGGGTGTCCCTGTGGAGCCGTGGGCTGGGTCCTGCCCTCCACGGAGGTGCTGCTAGAGGGCTGCGCTGGAGGATCCCGCAGTGGCCGCGGGACGAGCCTGAGGATGGTTCACCATCCGAGGGATGGTTTTGCACCACAGCCCTGCCAGTTCGCTCCCACCGTTCCCCCACTCCTGCCTTGTAATTTTATGGCAAAGTGAGGGTAATTCAGGCGATTAATCAAATGCTGGGCCCAGCTGGAGCCATCTGCGTCGTGTCCCCCCCCTCGCCACCCCGAGAAGCCACCGCTGTCCGCATTGGCTGCCGGTGACATCACCCCGCGGGATCAAGGGGACTGGCAGTGCGGGGGGGCCGGCCTCGCGCCAATCTGCTTCGGTGATGCTCTGGGCTGGGCGATTTGGAGGGGATTGCAGAGACTGATTCCTGAACGGCTTTAGCTGCTCTTAAATCCCCTGGAGAATAAAGCAGAATAATCAGTTTTTCGCAAGCTCCGAGGAGAGCGGAGCGGCCGCCGTCCTCCCGGCGAGGGTCACCTCTGCAGTGGCCGCTGTCACGTGGAGCGGCAGCAGCAGCAGAACAAGCGATGCGCAAGGGGGAGGAAGAAGAGGAGGATGAGAGGGAAGGGGGAAGCAGGGAAGAGTTAACGTCAGCTGATGCCATCCGCCTGCAAACCTGCAGCTCGCCAGCTGCAGCGGAGCAGTGGGCTCCCAGAGGGGCTGGCTGGTCCTTCCTGACATTCCCTGCTCTGTCCCCATAGAAGGAGCATAGAAGGATCGTTTTCTCCGGGCTCCTGGATCATTGCATAATGGTCCACGAACTGGCTGGGGACATGATTATAACCAGGGATGCTAGGGGAAGAGAAGAGAGGCGTTGCCATTGTCTTTAATTCCTTTTTCCTTTTCTTTTCAATATGGCTGAAATCCCTCCTGGCACATCCATGGGCAGGAGGCTGCATGTCCCCGCTGCCGCTGCTCTGCACAGCCCCTGCCATGCCCACTGCTTGCTGGCTCTCCCAACACATGTAGCCCAGGAATTAATTAAGCTTTAGGACACCCTTGAGAGGTTAAGCCACTTGTCCTGGGAAGCTGGACTGGGGGGGATCATTGCCATATTCTCATCTGGCATAAAGCAGGAGTGGTGGCTGTGGCTCGGGGTGTCCAAGCCTTTCTGTGCATCCACTTGTGTGTTCACATTTTGGGGTGATGAACTCTCTTCTCGCCCTTTCTCCTTCTCCCCGCCTCCCATTTCAGTCAGTCGGATCACAACTGTATTTTGGGACCCCCAGAAATCAGTGTGGTCTGCTGCCCCGGGGTGCACAGATCCTCAGAAGGGGATGCTGAAAACTGGTTTAGACCTCTGATACCCTGTGTCATTTCCTTGCCTCCTCTGCCTCCGCTGGTCAACACCCCCAGCCCGCTTTTTTCCCTGGCTCCCCGCACCGGGGCTGGGGGGCGGGGGGCACGGCTGGCGTGGGGAGCAGATGGCAGGAAGGGTGACATCAGTAGCGCGATTGTCCGGCCCCATTATTCCTCCTGACGGGCCTCCCGCCCTCCTCCTGTTTCCTGCTCCCGGCCGGCCGGGGCTGCCGAGACAAAGGCGGCTGGCAGCGACGCGGGGCTGCCGGGCAGCCAAAGGGCAGCCCCGAGCCCTCGCCTCGTCCCGCTCCTCCTGCCTCCAGCAAAGAGAGCTGAACCTGCTCATCCCACCCCGGCGATTCTAGGGGTGGTGTTCGCCTTTTGGGGAAAGAGACAGGGGCTGATACAGGGCAAAGCATTTGGGCAAACACCACCTGGCCGCCAACTCTGCTCCTCCTGCCTGCGTGCTGGGAGGAGGCGATGGGTGTATTTGTCGAATTTGCTTTTCCCAGTGCTTACTCTCCTCTTTTCCATGTTGCTGTTAAGGAAGGGTACCATTAACAATGCTTCTGTGGGCTGCAGTTTGGAGTGATGCTGGGGGATAACAGCAGCTCCTGGCGCTTTTTTGGTGCAAGGAGAGGAAAGGGCCGTTTGGGAGTAAAGAAGAAAGGGAGACATTTTAAATCCCTTTCTTTTTTTCAATGAATTATGCCTATGATCCTACGATTGTGGCAGCTATAGCTGCCATAGCCACTGCTCCCCAAACCCTGGTGTGGACCATCTTCCCGTGGTGCCCGGTCTGCGAAAAGCTGCAGCAGCAATTCCTCTCACAGTCATTTCCATCCACACAAAAATGGTACCAACATAACTGCTCTGGTTGGTTTTGAACCCTTCTCCCAATGCTGACAATAATAAATTCTCACATTCAAAAATTCCGATAACAACTGGAATAATTCAGCTCCTCAGTGCAGTTTGGAGAGCAGAGGTTATGGGAAATTCCTGCTTGGGTTTTTCACTTGCATTTCTTCAGGGAGATGTTGAAAATTTTACTACTTCAAGATCCCCCTGGAAAGTCCACCTCTCAACCACTTCTCACTTCCTGAAATGCAGCAATCTCCAGAGCAGCTATAGCCATGCTCTGAGGCAAGACAAGGGTCTCTTCAGGCAGTGGGAATATTTATTTATTTGCATTAGGAGCTTGGCTCTGCAAGCAGCTGTTTTGCTTGAGGGAAAGCCGGGGCTTATTTTTGAGCCGTTTGCCTAGCTGCTCTTTATGTTGATGGAAGCCCTGTTATTTCAGTGGGGTGATTCACTGTGTTTTGAAACAATACGTGACTGAGATGTCAGTAGTAATTGGGATAATAATAATAGCTCACTCTTATCTTAGCCTGGTTCACCTGTAGAGCATCATTATCCCTGCTTGGCAGCTGGGGAGAGATGGAGCTGGGACCCAGGCTGTGTTGAACCACGCAGTGCTGGGGACTAATGTCCATGTGGGAGTTACCTCCAGCCAGAGCTGGGGACAGTGATGGGGAGCACAGGGCTTGGCACAAAGGCGATGCATGGATGGTCTCATCTGGGGTTTGGTTGGAGCTGTTGGCCAGGTGGTCCTTGCTCCAGGCTGGTCATACCCTTCCAGCCAAGAGTTTAGCAGGGAGGAGGTTTGTTCTTGGGGAGTTGCTGTGGGGCACCTCCAGCACTGGAGTGGGCCAGCAGCTTTTCAAAGGCATGCATGGGTTTGCAAGCCCCACTCAACGTCTACTTGGAGCCAAAAGACTTGCTGCATCTTGGCCCTGCTGTCCCTTGCTGGATGGATGTGGGGACCCTGTCTGGAGCGTGATGCCTGGGGTTACCTCAGCAGTCTTGGGGCAACAGCAACCCCCATGGAAGTGTCGCTTCTCAGAAGCATACCTCTGTTGTCAGCTGTGTCCTATGCCAGCATCTGGCAGAAGCAGGAATCTAGTATGGAGCATCTCTTCAGCTTTACCCTCCTCCTCTGCCCCAGTTAGCTTTTAGCCTTCCTATCTTTAAGGCCAGAGATGGGGCATTTCAGGATTAACAGGAGACCCATGTGCTTGATTAAACATCTCTGTCTTATTTCCCTTTGTGGTGAGGAGCTGGGATGCCAGTGCAGGCTCCTTGTGTGCTCCATGAGGGCTCCTCAGGACCCTCCTGCAGGTATCCTCACCCCAGCAAGCCGGGTATTTATTTTCTGCAACCAGGCCATGCGAGGCCAGCACTTGTTTGGCATTTACATTGAGTGAAACCTTATAACTTTAATAAGATGTAAACCGTGTCGCACATCTCTGCCGTCGCTCAGCAACCCTGCAGTAATAGCCCAAACAAAGCCTTCCCGTGTGGAGGGAACACTAAATCCTATTGTGGGATAACTCTGCTCAGGCAGAGCTGGTATCTCTCCTGCAGCTTCCTCAGCCCGGACTGTGCAGCTGTGATGAGCCCCTGCCCCACTGCAGAGTGGTTCCTGCCTCACTGTGCTTTTGGGGGAGATGTTTTTGCTGGCATGGGGCTTCAGGGTGAGGACTGGGTCTTTGGGATGTGCTAGGGAGCCTTGAAGGGCTAGGCAGCTGCTGGGGACTGGTAGATTCCCGTTTCTGAACTGGCTTGTCAGCCACCGTGTTTCCCTCCAGCTGTGCTTGGGATGACCTCCCACAGAAGTCCTGCTTCAGGATTGGCTGAGGAAAAGATGCTGGGGTAGATCCTCATCTGGCTTATCCCAGGTGGCTTCAGTCATTTTTCAGCGTCTTATTTTAGAATTCCCATGTCCGCCTCTCTTCCCTCTTATCCTGCCCTTTCATCCCTCCTGTCATCCTGCTGAGCTGTGGCGGTGCCAGGCTGGGGACAGGTGGGTCCTTTGAGCCCCCCTTCCTCGTGCAGAGCTGCACGCGGTGCCCCGACGGGGATTTCTGTTGGTGCGGGGCTGTCCTTCCGCTGCGGCGCGGAGATGTGATGAGCTCAGCTAAATCAGTGCTCCCTGCAGTTTTATTTGGATGGTGCTCACGTTGCTGAGCAGGGAAACACCTGCAGCAGGGTGTGAAAGCAGCATTAATAGTGACGGCAACCCTGAGCGAATCTGCTCTGGTGGTGAGATAGGGCTTGGCAGTGAGACAGCAAAACGAGGTGGGTGGCCATGAGTGGTACCTTGTTCAAGTGGTCTCCTGAAGACATTTTGGAGAGGGCTTGGCACGGGGTGGCCAATGGGCAGCTCCAGCACTAGCTGAGGAAGACAGCGGCTTGCACACATTCCCTCCTTCCCTGCTTGCCACTGCCTCCCCCTCCTCCGTGATGTGATGGATGTGCCTTACCCTGCCAGCTGGGAGGGTAGGTGCTCTCAGGGCAGGCGTATGCCATACACCCAACTCTTCAGCAGGTGAGCTGAGCTGTGCCTCTGTGAGGACTTTTATCTTCTTTTAGTGCACAGACCTTCAGGTAGGTGTGGAAATGTCTGGCTGTGCCTTGAGCTCTCTCACTGCAATCCAGTCATCACCAGGCATGGGGAGTCTCCCGCCTGCAGACATTTGCTTGCAGATTATCCCACCATCTCACCTGCCCCAGAGGCCCTGCAGTGGTGGGCAGCTGGGTGCTGTTTGTGGTATGTAAAATCACATGAGAGCAGCCCAGGAGCTCCTTTCCCTCTCCCCAGTTTATCCCTGCAGTGTGTGGGCCCCAGCACACATTACGAAAGGAAGAGAGAGCATCACCATGAATATCCACCAAGCAAAAGAAGAGACTTTCCCTCTCCTTCAGCCCTTAGGGGTGATCTGCAGGTTTAGGGTGAGGCATAGTGCCCGTAGAGGTGTTTCTGTGCTAGGCATGGTGTCTCCAGGCTGAGCCCCGAAGAGATGTTGATCCAGCCCCACTGATCCAGCCGCAGCACAAGGGCTGTGCTGGGAGCACCCCTGCCTGCAGAACCACTCTCAAATCCCTGTGTCCCTGTCCCTGTAACACTAGCCAGGCTGAGGAGGAGTATCTGAGGGCAAAAGTTGGCTGGGGAGAGGGTGGTGGCAGAAGTCGTGGCGATTTCTGGGATGCAGTTAAGTAACAGCAAGCTGAGGGGAAGATGGGGAAATGACCCTGTTTTCGGTAGGATGCTCAAAAGCACTCATAGTTGGTGAGGCTGCTCCAGTGGGCACCTCTACTGACAAATTTGCTTGTAGCCATGGAGCAGAGTCCCAGCCTGGCTGGATTCTCCATTTGGTGGTCAAAACCAGCTTGTGGAAATGGTGTGGAGCTGGAATTTCCTGCTTTTGTGACCGCTAAATTCAGCTTTGCTTCCCATGGTGTGGACAGCAGCATCCTCAGTGCTCAGCCCATTTCTCTGATGCCCGTTTTTTGCCGCTCCCCTGCAGGTGGAGGCGGAGGACCACCAGGACGTGGTGGTCTACGACCAGAGCACACGGGACGTGACCGGCTTGGCTGCTGACAGCTTCCTCTCCATCCTCCTGGGCAAGTTGGACAGCTGTTTCCACAGCGTCTCCATCCTCACAGGTAGGAGCCCTGGGTTACCATTTCACCTGACACTCACGCTCTTAGCCTGGAGTGACGGAGCTGTGGCCATCCCTGTCCACGTGCACCCACTTCCCTGGCCACCAGTGGCTGTGGTGGAGGAGGGCAGCCCTGCAGACAGGGGGAGGAGGCTCAGCCCACGCTGGCATCACTAGGTGCTCCCTGTGCCTTCGTTCCTTGCACTGTCCATCTCCCCGCCGCTGCACCCACCAGCAAGGGTGAATGAAAGAGGGGGGTACAGGGGAGTTGTGGTGGCATGGATCCAGCCATCCAAAAGCTGCCCTTTGTTCTCCCATCCCTGCGTTGCTTCATCCCTGGTGAGTGTGCCAAGGACCAGACCTGGTTCAGGCACTCTGCTCCCTCTTGCTGCTGTTAAAGGGAGGGCAGGAGAAGAAATCCATGGGTGTACTGGAAAGGAGAAGGACGGCAGGGGCAGAGGGTCATCCCTGAGTGAGTCAGGGTCTGCTGGAGATGATGCTCTCTGGGCACAAATGTGCAGGCAGGAGGAGGCACATGCTGCCCTAATTACGGCCCTTCTGCAGTGAGGCAGGCGGCTGATGAATGAAAAGCTCCGACCCAGCAGAGAGGAGAAAAGAAAGGCAGCGAACTGCCTAAGGGAGAGCTGAAGATGCCTTTGCTTTCCCTTGGCTGGGACAGCCGGGCATCTGCCCTGATGGCTGCCTACCTCTGAGCTTTCTGCCCGTGGAGGGGTGGGCGGGCACTGCCCCATGCAGCCCCTCAGTCCCACTGAGCTCAGCCACACTCCTGAACAGTGCCGAAAGCACAGAGATGGGAATCACCTCTGATCCTCAAGCCTGTCCTCATCCTGTGACAGCTGGATACTGCTTTGGGGCTGAGGCGGACAGTACCAGCCTCTGTGCCCTGAGGCACCACAGGGATGGAGGAACTGCCACACCCGCAGAGTGACAGACCCGGGGAGGGGTAATTGCAAGGGGGAAGGTAGCACGGGCAAGTGGCATTCAGGGAGCCCTGCCTGTGCTAGGCGGGGGTAAGTGCTGTTGAATTAGAGCAGCTGCATTGTGATGGGGAGAACAGGGCAGAGAAATGGTGGGATTAAACCCCACCGCTTCAAGCAACAAAAGCAAGCAGGGACTACATGAAATCCTGGTAAAGCTAATTACTGTGGCCTGGGTTGCAGGAACTCGGCTGAGGCCAGTGCTCGAGGATGCCTCCCTGAGCTTGCTGTGGCAGCCCCTGGCCTGCCTCAATAGCTTTGCCTGCGGTTCCAAGGTCGCCGTGGCATAAACAAGGGCACAGCTTGGCACATGGTGCAGGAGAAGGAAAAGGTGGATTCAGTTGCATCTGGGAAGGAACCTGCTTAGTCATGGGGATGGGTCAGGAAATAGCCTTAGTGGTGTGAGCTTGGCACCCCCTAACCCACTGCCACTTTCCCAGGGCTGGGTGAGGAGCAGTGTCGTGTGCTGGCCACAAACTCCCCCGCCCCGAGTTCTCCTGGAGCCAGGACAGGGCTGGGTGAGGTGGCCCTAAAAACCCCAAAACCTTTTCCTGCCTCAAGGCGAGCAGAGGCCTGGGGGAGCCTTGTAGTCCCAGTGCCCCCCAGCTGCATGCACAGCATGCACCAGCAGCATGCCACCCCCTCAGCCATCAGCACCGCCACCACCAAACCCCCTGCCAGCAAACCTGCTGTTCCCCACAAGGGCACACACCTCCTCCATCGTCAGAGCAGCCATTTCCATCCCCCTGGGCTGCAGGAGCACAGAGCCCCAAGCAGGAGTGTGGCTGTGCTAGGCACCAAGCAAAGCTCAAGCCTCCCGAATTGAAAGCGCAGCAGGGCCTCGGCCTGCTGTGGAACACGGGCCACCAGCAGGTGGAAAAAACTGGAGCCGAAATGTAGAACACTGGGTCATGGCGGCAGTGTTTCACATGGAAATCATGACTGGAATGGCTGTGCAGAGCATCCAGGGGAGGCTGGGCATGCTCGCCGACAGGCGCAGCTTCCTCCTGCCTGCTGTGTGGGCAGCAACGGGCTGGTGTGAAGACAACGCTGGAGTGCTTGGGGGGTCTGGGGCAGGATGTGTGAGTGGGCCTGATTCCGAACCCTTGCCCTTGTGGGTTTAACCCCTTGGTCTGTCCACTCCAGCCTCAAGCACCTTGTTCTGCCCCAACCCATTTGGTGTCCCAGAAGAGGTGCTTGGGTCCTCCTTGGAGGTGACCCCAGTGGGTTGGCAAGGGCTGCTGAAATCTCAGCCTGTCCCTCAGTGGATGCCATTACCCCAGGGAACCTGTCCCGAGAGTCCCCAGTTCAGTGTGGCAGCCCTACACAGCCCCTCTGTGCTGCCCAGCTCTCCCAGCCCCAGCAGATGTTGTGTCCATGCTTCCGTGTCCCCATCTCGTGCAAACACCAGGCTTGCTGTTCTTGCTCACCTTCAGGCCATCGACCTTCTGACCCGTGAAGCAGCTGATGGAGGCTGATGGGTGAGGACAGGGGCGCTGAGGGTGGCAGGGCTCGTGCCAGGAACTCCTCAAGGGTTAACAGCCCAGAAGCAGTGATTCCAGTGGCTGGCAAGGAAGAATCTGAGTCAATTATTCCCAGTCTTGGAAATCATCGGCTTCTCTTCTTTTTTCTTTTTTTTTTTTTTTTAATTGTGTAAGTATAAATAGTGCTGCTTGCTGCCCTCCATCCGTGGGAGCAGAAAGACTGTTGATTTATATGGTTTTCCTGACATCACATGAAGTGGTGGAAAACTGAATGGAGCCAACATTTTTCCTGCATTACGTAATGCCCCCTCCCTCCCAGCCCAGCTCTGCTATTCCTGCAGAGCCTGACTGTTCTTTAACCTTTGTTTACTTCAGCACAAACCCTTGCTTTTTTGCCTTTTTTTTTTCCCTTTTTTTGCCTTTTTTTTTTTTAACTTTGCTATATTTTTCTCCCCTTATTCTTCCCCTTTGCAATCACCCGCTTGGTTTTTATTAAGAGGCATTATCTGCTTATGAAGCAGCAGCGGCAGCAGTCTGGCTCCACTGCTCCCTGACGGCTCCCGTGTGCCAGCCCTGGTATTGGAGCCTGTCCAGAGCCATGTGTGGTGCTGAGCTGGGGGGTCCTGAGCTTCACCAGCTCCTCTCCATTTGTCCAGCTGCAGCGGACAGTGTGGAGATTTTCTTTTACTCCTATTCAGTGGCTAAAAGCCACAGCTGAGGGCTTGGGATACTGGTCCAGATGATGCTGTCACCCATCCTGTCCCTACTTCTGGTCCTCAGGCTGAGCACTGGCCTCCTCTTTCCTGCGCTTGAAGCCATGTGCCAGCTGGAGATAAAACCAGGATGGCAGCGTGGCCAGCAGTGGTGGCCCCACAGCCTGGGCTGGGGGGCTTGGGACCCCTCCTGCACGACAGAGGCTCTTTTTGCTGCGGCTCCATGTGCTGGGGGAGCTTTACCGCTGCGATATCGTGCTCAGACCTGAAACAGGCCCCTCGGTTGCTTTCTGAACTCGAGTCATGAGCTTTTCATCTGGCTCGGGAGCGCATGTGAGATCATCTTCAGCGCCCCCCTCCCCCCGCTTTTGTACCAATTCTTCAAGGAATGTTTAAATTTTCCAGTCCTGTTCTTTCTAAATTTGGAGCGTCTGTTTACTCCCAGGATTCGGAAAGAATGTAACAATATCATCAGCGACAAATCCCTCCCAGCCCTTCACTCGCCATCCTCCTCACTGAGCAGGCTGGCTGTGACCCAGGTCCTCTCCAGCCCAGCAGTGCCATGGCCATCCAGCAGGGCTGCAGAGAGTTGTAACTGCATGGCTGCCGTGATCTGGGTGGGGGCTGAGATTTGGGGGATTTTGGGGGAATCTACCAAAGACAGGTGACTTCGCTGCAGGCAAAAAGAAGCAGCGAAAAAGGAAAGGGGATTTCCATTGCAGGAGCTGACTTGGGCTGCCCAGGCATGAGTGGGTTCAGCACTGAAGCACTGGCTGGAAGTGTTTTAGACACAAGGACTCAGAGACAGATGATTTTAATTTTAAAAAAAGAAGGAAAAAAAACCCACTTCTTTTTTTTTTTTCTGTATGGGGACAGTCCTAAAAAGAGGTTAAACATTAGGGCAACTGAACATGACTTTGCTCATCCTTGGCTGAAAATTCCATAATGCTTTCTTGTGTCCTGTTGGTGAGAAGCCACATGCCAGTTGCACACCTCCCTTGCTGCATGGACCTCTTGAAACATACTGGGCTGGGGCTGTTCTGGAGAAAAAGAAAAGATGAATGAAAAAAGCCAAGCTAGGCAGGTGTGAAAGCAGGGCAGAGGCAGGGCAGAGCCAAGGGGGCTTGCCTGGAGCCCAGGTCTCAGAGGCTGGAGTGACAGCATGTGAGTCCAAAGCTTGTCATGGCATATGCTGAAGATAAAAGCTTAGCAGGATCCAGAGCCAGGATTGAGGTGTCTTTACAAACCCAATGTAAGGAAAAAAAAAATAAAACCTAAGAAAGAAAGTACCCCAAATACCCACACTTTGGTCACAGAATCACAGAATATTCTGAGTTGGAAGGGACCCACAAGGGTCATCAAGTCCAGCTCTTAAGTGAATTACCCATACGGGGATCAAACCCTCAAACCCACAGTCTTGGGTGTCTCTAGCACAATGCTCTGACCAGGTGAGTGAATCTCAGGGATCATCAGTCACAAGCTCTCTGATGGGAGTGGGGAGGCAGGACCTGAGTGCAGCTGGTGGTTTGATGGTCACATTCCTCATCACCTGCTCTGCACAGCATCCTGGTTTCACTTGTTGAGTTTGGGGTGTGAGTGTGTCTGCTGTGGACATAGCATGTGCAGAATGCACGAGCTGGTGGGTTTTGTCCCCTGACTGCAGCAGAGCCTCTGCTCAGTACGTGGGGCTGAAGGTACCCTTGTAGGTCAAGCATTAAGGCTATTTCAGGTACCCTCAGGCTTTTATGTCTAGAAGCACTTGGGGTACTTACTGGCATGAATCCATCAGATGTACCTACAAGACTTTCCTTTAAGTCTGATTACTGTCTCTGAACCTCCTGCAAGCACCTCTGCCCACCTGTGGCCATCTCCATCCCATAGCATACTGTCATGAACAAAAAGAAACAGATGCTTGGCTGGCAGTAGTGTGGGTATGAATAAGGAGAGTATGGGAGTGGGATGAGACAGGAAAAAGAGCTCCCGTAGGACTCTCAATTTCTTGCTTCTCCCAGATTTGGGAGTTTTTAAGAACCAGCTTTGTAAATAATGCGAATGAGAATTCTGGTTGTTCTTCATCTAAAATTGCCCACATGATGGTCAGGAATGGAAGAAGGATGAGAAGGGCTGTGCAGGGGCTTACATCGAGCTTCAGGCTGTAGGCCATGAGGTGCAGGGGGATTACCTGCAGTGATATTTTTCTTTGGACTGTCCAGAGAACTGGAGGTAGGACACTGATATGAACCTAGAGGGGAAGGCATTTTTTAAAAAATCAAATGGGAACACCAAGGTTTGTGATTTTTACAATCCCAGAGGTTTAGGTAACTCTCCAAACCTCCCTCCCTCTCATGCAAAACATCCCTGGAGGAGTTGCTTCCTTTCCGACAGCAAAGCCATCTGGGACCACTTTAGCCAGGGCAGGACTGTGTTTTCTTGCCCTCTAGCCCCTCTTCGGTGGGTCCTGGCATCCAGCTTCAGACACGCAGCCTGGTGGGTGCCCTGGGGAGTGCTCCCAGTCTCCTCAGTCCAAGGCACGGGGGCAGAGTAAGGTGCCCCCTTCTCACCCTGAACCACAACCAGGAGATGCCTGGGAGGGTTTTGGCCCCTGCGGGACCAGTGACTGCATCCCTGGGAGGGGTTAAGCCAGGTCATGTATGTGCAAGGCTGATTGTATTCCAGACCTATGCTCTAAACCTCCCTGTTTAGCAACGCTGTCGTCAGACAACTTGTTTTCCCGATTCTATAATTACCCTGAGGAGCTTCCCCTCCCCCTCTGGCCATGTTTTTAACCATTGGACCCAGAAAAGGCAAGCAAAAGGGTCAAAGGGAGAGTGGGACAGAGGAGAAGAGGCTTAGGGAAGAGCAGTCCTCTGGTTGCTATGACTTAGAAAACTGCTGTGTAATTTCATTTCTCCTTTCTGGAAGGTCAATGGGAGGAAGGCAACTTCCCCAGTAAGAGATCCTGATGGGCAGGAGCCACTGCCCAGTTACAGTTTCCTTCCTTTTGAGAAATCTGCCTCCCCTCATCCGCCTCCCCCTTTCCCTGGGCCTGTGCTGCATGCTTGCAAAAGGTCGTCACTGGCAATTATTACCAGGTCCCAGTGCTGGGTGGAGAGAGGAACTGCTGGCCCTGCCCAGCCGGGCTTGTGCCAGGCCATAGGCACTGTCCTGACAGGGTATGTAGGTGCTGAACAGGAACTCATCCTGCTCCCTGCTCTTGCAGGAGGATTACATGAGTCTCTCCAACCCACTGCAGCAGATGTTTTTCCAGTGAGTGCTGTGGCAATGAGAGTGAAGTGAGGCTGATGAGGCTGGGCCTCTCTCCGTGGGTGATGCACCTCTGTAATCTCCAGAGGGGCTGGAGGCAGGATGGGTGACAGCCTGGCCAGGAGCAGCACCTGGGGAAAAGGGCCAAGGGGCAGCAGCTGATACATGGAATGTATTTCAGCACTGTGGATGTCGCCTTTTATCTCTCTACTTGCCAGCTGCCCCCTGCCCCAGGTGCCAACTCCTGTACTGGTTCTGGCAAAAGGGTGAAGAAAATGGGGAGAGAGCAGAGAGGAGGATGCTGCCTGGGGAATGGTGGCTGCAGGTGGCATCTCCATGTGGCTGGACTTCACACTGGTGGAGGAAGGGGGTTGCCAGCTATCTCTGCTCGCTTGTCTTTTGCTGAGGATCAGAGGAGTGTGGGACACTGGTAAGCCTCCTGCATTGAGGTCTACTTGGTGTCATGCTCAGCTTCCCACCTGGTGTTCTGAGTAGCCCTGAACTGAAATCTCAGTCCAAACACATCCTGAAGGACTCTGACATTACCAGAACAACTTGTTCCCAGGGCTCTTGGAAGCCTGAGGGAGATGGACGACCAGAGGGCAGTGAGGAAAGGCAAGTTTTGTTCGTGCATCTCTGGGTCAGGGACAGGTTGAGTATTGCACCCCCTAATTCACCACATGCTTCCTGCAGCATCCCCCTTGGCCACTGCCCTTGCAGTGGCACTAGGTTTAGTGACCCCAGTAAAGTGGCTAGGCCCACCCCAGTAGACCCCTGGGCACTGGAGCATGTCACAACTGGATCACCCACCAGCACGGGTAGAGCACTGCTGGCGCAGTGGCGGTGGGACACGGAGGGATCTCTATCCCTGGCAGGCGTTGGCACTGGCCGCCAGCATCATGTGCCCTCCCTTGTAGTGACAGTGGTGGCAAATGTGGGGGACCACAGATCCCCCTGGGGACCTGCTGTGGCAGTCACTTCCTGAGCATGGCTTGTGGGGGAAGGCTGCTTCTCTCTCTTCCAGCCTAGTTGGAGCATGCTTTGAATTTTATCCAACCTCTGACCCACATCTGATAATAATCAAACCATATTTGTTACAACAACAAGGCTCGTTAGGAGGCTGGCTCCGCTCGGGGTGGGGGGGAGGAGACAGCACTTAGTTAATGCCAATGACCTCATCTCATGTGATGTCATTCAAAGGAAAAACACTGAAGTCACTCACATATGGCTCAGCCTGGGGTTTTTCAGCCCATAAAGCTTCAGATTTTCAAAGGCACAATACATGCCCCCCCTTCTCTCCCCCGCTTACTATAATCCTGAATGATTTTCTGGAGGCCTGGGCTCAGACCAATAAACTCGTAAGGAGCTGTGTGGAGATGTATTAAGGAGTCCTGCGGGTGGGAAGCGGGGGACAAGTAATTTTCTCCCCCAGAACAAATGCAAAGAAGAAAATGCATCACTCCCCACCTGCTTCAGAAGCCACTAGAGATGGAGAGACCCCCAGTGAGACTAGGAAAGGCCATTCCTACATGTCCCCTCTTGCTGGAGTTTTGCACGTGAGAAGGCTTTGGCAGAGGGTAAATCTCCAGACCGTGGTCCTGCTTTGCTGGGACCAGGCAGATAACTCCATCTGACATGGCCACGCACAGGTGTGAGCAGCCCAGTGCCAGCAGCCCCTTTTCCTGACAGCTGTTGGGACCCATTCAACTCCAGCTGTTTGGGACCACTCCAGGATGAGCATCCTCCTGGGTGATGCTCTCAGTGGAGACATTAAGGGACAAGATGAGCTGATCATTAGGAACTTGTCTCGTTCCCAGCTCTGCCCTGCAGCAAAGAGCCCCTGAGAAGTTATTTAATCTTTTGTGGCTCAGTTTCCCTCTTGGGAAACTGAGATCATGGCATTGCCCTTCCTAGTGCTGGGGTTCAGAGTTAAACAGCGCCCAGGGGATGCACACTGGTCCTGCCAGGAGCAGCTGCTGGGGAGGGGGTGCAGCCGTAGGGTGCCTTTACCGTACGAGGAACAGCAGGGAGCCGGGATGGAGGGTGGTGCTGCATCCCCCCTTCGTTGTGGGGGTTTGATCGCACACCGCCCTGGCAGGTGCTAAAATGAGGTGTGGGCATGAGCTTCCTCCCACCACGTTCCCGTGCCCATATTAACTGCGCGGGGCCAAACCCGGCGTGGTGCAGCGATCCATCTCCCGCCGCGGCCGCTCGCTGCGGGGGGCTTTGGGCAGGCGAGAAAATCGCGGTTGCGCCTTTAAGCAGGGAGCGGAGCATATGTCAGCCCGGCGTTGTGCTGCGTGTCTGTGTGCTGAGTAAGGAATGCGGCCGCATGCCTGACCCGTTAGCTATGAGCGCGGTACGGGCGCGCAGCGAGCGCGGCGGCGGATGGGGCGGCTGCTCCCGGGCTGAGCTCACTCGGGCTGCAGCGGGCGGCGAAGAGGGGGGCGGCCGGGGAAAGGGGGCTACGCCGAGGCCCCCTACCCCGCTCGGCTTTTTTTTAATGCTTTTTATTTTTTCAGCCTGAAGGCTGGAGCCGGGGGGAGGCTGGCGTTGCTCTGCCGCAGGGGCGCTTTTTGGTTTTTTTTAGTATTTTGTTTGCCCGCCAGCTGTTGTTTGGCGACGGTGAGAGGTGCCCCCGCGAGCCGCAGCCCAGCTGCCTGGATGCCCGTGGATGTAATGATTGCTCCCTCCGAGGACCAGTTCTGGACAGACATGCGCGAGGGGCAGATGAAGCTGAAAATAAGGGTGCGGAGGATGAAGGAGAGCAGGGACAAGAGAGGTTTGTCAGCTGGCCCGGCGCCTTTCCTTCCGATGGGGACGGAGCGGGAAGAGGGGGCTGCGCCGCCGGAGCCCTGCTTTGCCCGGGCGCCGGAGATCGCCTTTGCCGAGTGGCCGGCGGGGAGCGGAGCGCGGTGCTGGCGATACAAAGAGCGCAGGCAGCTGGCGAGCGGGGAGATGGAAGCGAGCGGGGAGCGTGCGGAGGGGAGCGGAGCGGAGCGATGGCCGGTCCCCAGCCAGGGGCGATGTGCGCAGCGCTGGCGGAGGCGGCCGGGCTGGGACAGGAGATGCACGGAGAGGGCAGCTCCTTCAGGCAGGTGAGCGGCTGCCTGCAGCGGGCAGGGGCATCTGCAGCGGCCCCGGCGCTAGGCAGCCTTCCCACCCGGTGCGGGGTAAGGTGAGACTGTCTGGCCGCGGGGACCGCTCCGGGCTCCCCTGAACCCTTCGCTGTCCAGGCAGGCTTGGCGAGGGCGCGGACGGAGCAGAGCGGAGGGAAGGACGAGAACTGCGGGAGCCGGAGCAGGACCTGCCGCCAGCATCTCTGCGCCCTCGGGCTGCGGGGGCGGGGGAGCACCGGGCAGAGGAGGCAAGGACGGGCGAGGACGGTGGGGAGAACAAGGAGCCCTGGGCTCCGAGCGCTGCGCTGCTGCCCGCACCCAGGCAGCTGCCCGCCAGAGCCATTTCGCTTCACCAGCGCTGCCCTGCCTGCCCATCTTGGGTGGTTTCCTTCAGAAAAGGCTTTTGCAGTGTTTCAACCCTGCGGTGTCAGGGCGAAGGGCACGCGGAGGAAGGGAATATTAACTGGAGCAGTTTAAGAATATGCCGAGCCTGGGATGACCTAGATTACCGAAGGGTTGAATCAAGCAACTTCCCCTCCATCACCACTTAAAATGGGAGGCTGCTAAAAGTGCTTGACAGGTTTTTGTGGCATGAAGCACATAACCCAGTGATGGTGTCATTAGTAATAAGTCACTCCTGGAAATGACACATTTTTCTTTACTTAGAACGAGTAAGGCTGGTCCAAAGCAGGCACAGTCACCAGAGGAAAATCAAGCCCAACAGCTCGAGGAGTGTGTCCGTGGTTGTGTGGGCGGAGGGCTTCCTTTCTGCTGCTTTTCTTTTATTTAAGGATGTTTTCCAGTTCTTTGGGAGAATGGGAGAAGGGTCTGCAAGGCATGGGGGGCTGGTGCAGGTTGGGAGGCAGCAGGGCACTGTAGCAGCAGATGGACAGAGGCTGTTCGGGGGTGACCATTGGGGAAATAGGGAATGCACATGAATCCATAATAGGGCTGATTCATCGGCTTTCTCATCCCCACTGCCTGGAAAAAAAAAAAAAAAACCAAGCCAGCAGTGGGGTGATGAAATTTTGTGCCAAATTAGGGGATGGTGAAACCTAGGCAGGGGAGTGGGGGAGTGGAAAAAGAGACTGGTTGAAAACTGGACATCTCTCTCCAACGCACTGAGATGGGGGGACGTAAAAGAGCATCAGCCAGGAGAGGGCAAGCTGGGCAGGCTGTGGAGCACCAGGTTTTCAGCAGGCTTGTGGGAAGGATGCACAAGCAAATGGGCTGTGTCCACATCAGGCATTGCTGGGAGGAACAGCCAAAATCATAGGGGACTACAGTGCCCGGGGGAACAGTGAGAATGAAGGCAGGGAGAAAATTCAGAGACGTCCCAGGCAGCGGGAAATGCTGACAAAGCCCCGGAGCTCCCTGGAGCACAGTGAGTAAGGGTGGCAGTAAGCAGTGTTTCATCACGCCGCTTAGCTGCCGGCAACAACAGGCTCCCACCCAGCACGAGTCAGGGAGATGGCATTTTGCAAAGAGGGATTTTCCCAGCGGCTCTGGGGGTTGATGTGCAGCTTGCCAGGCCCCTCCATTTTCTGTCCTTCAGTGCAACCTGCGGCAGAGATGCTCAGCCGAGCACTCAGGCTCATTGTCAAAAGAAGGCTGAGCATGATGCAGGTGAGGGCTGGGCTTTTGCAGGTCCCCCCAGCTCTTGTCATCTCCTGCTGTACCTCAGTTCAGCCAGGTGCTTTAACACTTGGGGGTGGATGTGTCAGAGTGCTGGGAGCAGCATGTCCCTCAAGGGGCCGAGCTGATGAAGAGGGAGTATCCAGGCACCATCCTAGCCACCGAGACAACGCAGCAGTGAGGGAGCCGTGCCGGCGTGGCGGCTGCTCCAGCAGCAAGCCGAGGCGCGTGCTCGCTTGCATGCCCCGCTGCTCCTTGCCACGTGCCGCCCTGGCAGCAGCTCTCAGCCGCCACAGGCATTTTAATGAGAGCTGGGCAGAGCCTGGCCTCTCTCAGCCCCCTCAGCTGCCAGGAGCTTTAGTGGGGCAGAGGGTCTCCAGCACCAGCACAGGCGCCAAACCCACTGGTGGGGCTGCGGGCTGCCGCAAAACCTCCAGCAGCTGTATGGGGAGCCAGCCTCTGAACAGCTCCGGCTGCTGCTCTCTAACTCTCATTATTGCAGCAGTGAGGGTGGGCTGTAAAATATATATTTAATACCCCTGTAGGTCTCCTGCTAGCTTCCGGTGTGAGAGCTGGGGGTGAGGAGTGGGGTGTGGCAGCTGCTGGCCCAGGGAGGATTTCCAGCTCTGGATGTGCCTGTTCTCCTCCTCTTTGCTGCCTCAAACTGATGGCACAGCAGAGTGACATGTCACCTCTTCCCTGTTTCTTGGTGGGGACCTTTGAGCCTGCTATGCACAGGGGAGGCTGCTGAACAGGACATGCTGCTCGGTATGTCTCTAGGGGAACTTTTATGAGACTCACAGGGCTGGGGGTATTCAAGAGCCATGTGACTCTCTTGAGGAGCAGTTTTGGGGTGAGGCAGGTGCCCTGGGCAGCCCTTTCGCAGCTTTTTGCAGTCAGCAGGGCACAGCATCAAGGCCAGAGCTGTTGGGTTGTTTCAGAGGACTCTGAAGGAGGTGATGAGTCCATGGGGCTGGAGATGAATAGACAGAGTGCAGCCATCAGAGCAAGGTGTGAGAGGCTTTTCAAGCCCCATCTCTGCTTTATACCTCCAGCCTAGAAAGATGGCCTCAGTGCACGAAGGGACACAGGGAACATCAGGGAGTTGGGATATCCATGCTTCATATGTCCCTTTTATCCTCAGGAGTGTCTCCATTAACATCTCATGCAGCTTAATGGATTGTAAATCCCTAAAGCTGGGGCTTACTGCCAGGAGGAAAATAATGCCACACCAGATCCCTGTCCCTAGCCAGGACTTTGTCACCTTCTGTGTCACCTTCTCTGCACCACCACTGCTACCCAGCCTTGGCAGAGAAGGTCAGAGTGCAACTCACAAGTGAAAGATTTTCCCTGTGGTGGTGTCAGTGACCCAGCTGTGACTAGGATGTCCCCAGAGACCACCTGAAGGTGACAGCCAGGGCAGTGGAGGGGTCCCCAGCTATGTCAGGGTCCCAGGTCAGCAGTCCAACATTTCTGTCCTTGCACCTTGTAATCTCCTTCCATGTCTGTCTTTTTGTTCATTTTGGTTACAGCCATCTCAGGGCCGCAGGCAGACACTGGTGCAGGGCCTGGCAAAGGGCCTCCTCACTGTGCAGTTTGCTGCTCGAGGGGAGGAGTCACACGGCTCCCAACAGTTGCGGCAGTGCGGGTACCACAGGAGCCTGTTCAAAGATGCTGCTGCCATCATCCCCCTGGCCTGATGGACGGGCTCGGAGAGGATTCCCAGGCTGTTTGCCTTCTCTCTGCAGCATCTGTTCTCACAATAAATCCAGCTTCACTAGGAGGTTATCACAGATGTTCAGCTGGAAAATGTGCAGAGGGGAGTGCCTGGCAAAGATGGGGATAGGGGAGAAGTTGTGGTGTTTTCCCCTCTCCTCTGTTTGACAGAAGGGCCATGCAGAGCAGGGCTCGGGGCTGGCCCAGAGGGGTCTCTGCAGGGCACAGCAGGAGGTGGAAAGGTGGCCAGCACCCTGTGAGTGAAACCTGGGATGGGGGAGATGCAAGGTCTCTGTTGTTGCACTCTTCTGGCGCTAAGCTGCAGCAACACCCTGTGCCTCAGTGTGATTTTCACTTCAGGGAGGGTGATTTTCACTTCCTAGTCCTCCCAGAACCTGCCTGATGCTGGTTCTTGGCTTCTCCTTCCTCCATTTTCAGCAGGAACAGTGAATGTATCCCCACTTTTGTTGTGGTTCCCTTCCCTTCCAGTTCCCACTTCTCCTGGGCACCATCTTTGCCTCAGGTAATTGGAGTAGGCAGGAAGACACTGTTTTTTCCAGAGATAGATTTGGAGAGCCCTCCATGCTGGAGCCATGAGCAGCTCACTAGGCCATGCTGCACAAGGACCAGCTCCTCCCCAGCAAGCCCTCACCAGGGGAGGGGAGCATCCAGAAGAAACCAGAGATCCTCAAACACCCGCTCCATGACAGATACAAATCCTTCCTGAGCTTAATTCCACACATGCCAAGAGAAATGGTGCTCCTGGCACCAGCATTGCAAATAAAAGAGGAAAGGCTAGAACTGGTGCTACCCTGGCTCCTCACCTCACTGGGCTCTGCTGCTCTCTCCCAGCAAAATCTGGGATCCATGGCCTGGGGCATAGAGGGGAGGAAAGCCCAGGTATCAGCTGGAGCCCAGCCAGGGACATTCACTGCCTTTGGGATTGTTTTGAAGAGCTGCCTTGCTTCTAAAAATGACAGGCATGCTGGAGCAGCCACTACAGGGTGGGGTGAGCGTCGTTTCCATGTTGGGATGGTGTCGGGTAGCCGGCCCCATCTCTAGGGTTTCCCCCAAGGCCAGGCTGCCCTCAGCAGCTGCAAGTATGGGGGAAATGAGGACAGGTGGGCTGGGAGCATGCCTGGACCCCTGGACACAGGGTTGATGCTTTGCGTAGGACAAATGAGGTGAGCTATGGGCATCATTTCAGGTGCCACCATCCTCCAGCTGTGGCAGCCTGCCCGGTAGGCACTGCAGCTCGGTGCTGCTGCCACTCTACAAGCATCCCTGCCTGCTTCACAGCCCCCTCAGCTCCTGCCTGGACTTCCCCAGGCAGGGCTGGCAGAGGATCTGCTGCCAGCTGAGCATGGCAGAGGCAGGCAATGGGGAGAGAGCAGCATGCCCTGACCTGCTTGAACTATGAGATCACCTTAAAGAGTCATACAAACCCATCCACTGCCCTGGGCAGCTCCTGATGGATGTGAGTGAATGCAAGAGGCTGGGCACCTATGGACCAGAGCAGGCACTGATCCCTGGGGCTGCATTTGTGTGCATCTTGCTCCCCAAAAACGTGTCACGTTCCTTCAGAAAAATTCCCGTGTTGTTTCACAGAAGCCCAGGGGTCAGATCTGTGCCCCGCTCAAACTCAAGTGCTGCAGGCTTCTCTAGGGGCAACTGAAGGGAACACTTCTCACAAGGTTTCTGCCCCAGCATCCCCCAGGCATCAGCACGGGGCAAAGCAGGGAGGTCATATGTGTCCATGCAGAGCTCTGGCTAGTGATGGATAGTCCTTGGCAGTGGGGACATAGTACAGGGATGAGCAGTAACCAGAGCTATGCTGCACCTGTGCTGGGCCTCCTGCTTTTGCTCTGATTTAATGTCCCAGTTGAGAAGTGATGTCATTTTGGAGGGAGGCAGAGAAAAGGAAATTCTGGGAAAGATAAGGTGCTTTAACTCTACCCCTCCTGACTTGACTGGATTTTGAAGCTGGAAGCTGTGTTAGCTGCCACACAGGAAAACACGAGACAGGAGGAAAGAGGTTTGTTGAAGGACACCTTCCCCTTAGGCTAGTGGGAGCTGACAGCAGGAGGTGCTGAGATGGAGTGTTACAGAGGACCAGGGATGTTCCCAGGTGGTGTGAGCATGATTTTGTGCACTGCTCTGGCTTCTCCATCACCTCCATCTCACAAACATGTCAGGTGGGTTGTCTGCAGCACCAGTCATGCCTCTCCAGAGCGTGGGTGCCACACCAGCAGCCAGGAGGGTGCTCCAGGAGGATCAGCAGAAATGTTGCCAAAGTGCTGGAGAAGGTGAATTGAGAATATGCCAAGGCTGCCCTGCTTCTGAAGAGGAGAGACACTAGCTCATTAAAAGGTCTTGTTTAGCTGTGGAGATGAGCCAGGGATTCTCATGGTGCTCAGTCCAGAGACTTGGGCTTTCAAAAGGATCTCCGGGGAGCATCCTGGTCCTTTTGACAGTCAAAGGCAGTCAAGCCCCCAAGTCCTCTCTGCCCTTTGGGTGATGTCAAGCTGCATCTGCTCATTCACATGACTGGGAAAACCTCAAGGGAGACTTGAGGCAGATATGACTCAAGCTCCTCTCCACTGCATGAAGCTGCCACCCAGATGTCCTCAGCTGGAGGGGAGTGGGGTTAGGCCACTGCTGGCCAGACCTGGCTCTACCCTGGAGTATGGGATCAGCAAGTAAGAGCAAATCAGGATCACCAGTGGTCTTATGTAACTGTGCAGGACATGCGACAGCACCGGGGCTTTTCCAGCTCCCCTTGCTGCCCACTGTGCAAGCAGGGCAAGGCTTGCAGCCCTGCTCAAGCTTTCAGGCTTTTGACCATGCCAGTCACTGTGACAATAGCTCTGGCTGTAGCATGTCAGCTACTGCAACCTCAGCTGGGGGTTTTCTTTCAACACTGGGCTTCAAGATGCTCAAGCTGAGCGTGACTGCCCAGCAGCTTGGTGCAGTAAACTGGACACTGCTTGCTGTCACATTCAGTAGGGTCAGATCATGAAAAACAGCAGTGGCCTGCAGGTACCATTATGCCACCATGGTGTGGCAGAAATCATGAGCTTGGCAGGTCTGGGCAGAGGGGGCATCTCTCAGAAACCACAATGTGTAAGTGTAGCCAATGCAGGAAGGTTTGGGCTGACCTCCCAGACCCCAGGAGCTTTGCATCTCAGTAGGCTTGCTTGTTGTCATCCTGCCATGATGGATTTTGCTATCAAAAGGTGACCCTGTCCTCAGAATAGTAGGAAGCCAAGAAAAGGACTGTCTTCCTGTTATTTGTCTCAGTGAAGCTGAGAAGGCCCAGCTTCACTGGAGAGGGTGTGGGATGCGTCACACGTGCATTAATATCCAGCTGCGACGGGAAAAATCAGAGCTGGGTCTCCATTCCTTTCTCTGTGTATGTGTCACGGACATCACAATGTATCTGCACTGGTTAGTGGTAGCTGGTGCTTTGTTGCTTCTCGAGGCTCTGTTCTCAGTGCTGCAGGATTATCACCACTTTGTTCCCAGCCCGGGCCTCGCGGTGCCAGGTACTGATGATCTCGGCCTTGCTGCTACGAGCTCAATGTCCCCATTTTCTCCACAGGAGGCTTTGCCACCTTCTCATCCTGCTTCCCAGGGCTCTGTGAGGGGAAGCCAGCTGCCATCCTGCCGATGAGCATCTCGCAGCCGTGCTTGCCTGTGGCCAACGTCGGCCCCACGCGCATCCTGCCACATCTCTACCTGGGCTCCCAGAAGGATGTCCTGAACAAGGTACAGCCCTGTCGTGGGGATACGTCTGCCCTGTCCCATTGGGGATGCCAGTCATGCAGAGGGGTGAGAGTGTTAAGGACTCCTTCCCAGTGGAAGGACCACACAGTTCCCTCTTAAAGGTGCCAGAAAGGCTGTACTGTGATGTCACACCAGGGAAGGAATTTTGTTTAAAGGAAAAGTAATAATGAGAAGAAAGAAAGAAAGAGGAGTTGCAGTTAAAGTGCTGCCAGGCATCTGCCTACTGCGGCCATGAGGGAGCCAGCCAGGCGTCCTCATCCAGGGCAGGCAAGGAGGGAGAGGGACCATGACACCAGAGGAGTTGGGGACAGAAAGGAGAGAGAGAGAAAAATTATGTACAGCTAGTAGAAGGAAATGAAAGAGAAAAATGACAGGAATGTGAGCCTGGGAGCTGGGCTGGCTCCATCAAGCCTGCTGGGAGGGCAGGAACCAGCCACTGGAGAGACAGGGCCAAAATCCTGGGGCCAAAATCCTGAGGAGCAAATGCCAGGCAGGGAAATTGATAGTTTTCTTCCCTCCCCACCTTCTTGGAGGGTTTTGTTCATCTTTTGGAACTGTGTTTTCTGGCATCCCCACAATGTGGCCACATGCTGGAGAAGAGAAGCATTGCCCACGCGTGGCCTCCGCACTTGACCTCACTGTTCCCTGTGGGTGGAGCATCTTCTGGCCACATTGGTTAACATAGGATGCTCCCAGTGACTCACTCCACTCTGTTGGTGAGATGTCTCCTTTCTCCTTCAGCTGATACTTCCACAGCTTTCAGCCAGAGTTTTGCTAATTTTCTTTCTTGTATTGTCCTATTCCTCTCATACTGGGGTTCTTGGATTTTCCCCTCTGTAACCCCTTTCCAGGTATCTTTGGCCTTGCTTACTTTACTTGGACCAAAATAAAGATCTGCTGAGGTTCAAACCTGTGTCATCTAAATTGATACAACCTTTTCAGCTGGTCTCCGCTGTGTTATCATCAACTAGGCCAAGGCAGCACTAGGAGACCCATAGGAGAAAATGCTGGGATGGGAAAAGGCAGGGAGTGTCCATGGCAAGACAGATCTTCAGTATGTGGTGCTGGCTGAACTCAGCTGATCGTTTGATGGCTTCTTTCCCACCAGGACTTGATGACACAGAACGGGATAAGCTATGTCTTAAACGCCAGCAACTCCTGTCCCAAGCCAGACTTCATCTGTGATAGTCACTTCATGCGCATTCCTGTCAATGACAACTACTGTGAGAAGCTGCTTCCCTGGCTGGACAAGTCCATTGAATTCATCGGTGAGCTTTTCTTACAATGGTTGCACACCCTCCAGTTCTCAGCCTTCACAACCTGAACTCTTCTCCTGTCCTTCCTGGTCTTGCTCCCAGCAGTTGTCCTCTCACACAAAGGCCCTGAGGGTTGGGGAGGGAGGATAGAACCATTTTGCTTATCATTGCTGTTCTCTCTGTTTCCTCTGCCATGCTCCAGACAAAGCTAAGGTGTCCAGCTGCCAGGTGATCGTGCACTGCTTGGCTGGGATCTCCCGGTCAGCCACCATTGCCATCGCCTACATCATGAAGACCATGGGTATGTCATCAGACGATGCTTACAGGTGAGTTTTCCCCTGAGGGTGGGGGGGGGTTATGTCGGTACACTTCACTCCAGGAAAGGAAAGCAGGCTGAGCCCAGAAGGAGAGGGTCAGGGCTCCTTGAAGCTCTGTCTTGCCTTGGCTGGGTCCCAGTAAAACCAAACCAAACCAAACTAAACCAAACCTCCACTGATAAAGTTCATGCAATGAGGAATGGTTGGGAGTATTAAAAGGGAGTTGGGAGGCAGTCCCAACTCTAATCCTAGGGCATCCCGAGGCCCCATAGTTCCCCCAAGAGCCTTTTCTTTGGAGGCTCTGGTCAGAAGGTTCTCGATGATGCCTCTTCTCCCCTAAAGAGGCTGAGAGAGTAGGGGTGGCCCATTGGAGGACCAAGCACCAACGGGGCTGTCTGTGCCTCTCGGCAGGTTCGTTAAGGACCGTCGCCCATCCATCTCGCCCAACTTCAACTTCCTGGGCCAGCTCCTGGAGTACGAGAGGAGCCTGAAGCTCCTCAAGGCCCTGAAGTCAAAGGGTGACCGGGGCGAGGGGGATGCCCAGCAGGACCCAGCAGAGGTGGCTGAGGGCAGCCGGCATCCCCTAACACCTACCTCAGAGAAGGCCGAGGATGTGCCGAGGAGCACCGGCTCGGCGTCCCCCACCAGTGACCCCGAGCGGCAGAGCGGGACCCCGAAAGTCCTGTCTCCCACCACCCTGCAGCAGGGCCTCAATGGCTTGCACCTCTCCTCCGAGCGCATCCAGGACACCAACCGCCTGAAACGCTCCTTCTCCCTGGACATCAAGTCTGCCTACTCCCCTGGCCTGCGGCAGGACCCCCCTGGGCCCCCTGGACCCGCGGAAGCCCCCAAACTCTGCAAGCTGGACAGCCCCTCGGGCTCGGGCAGCCTCAGCCCCTTCTCCCCGGGGGCGGACAGCCCCGACCGGCCCACGGGGCCCGAGCTCCTGCTGGAGGCCAAGGTGAGGCAGCGGCGGAAGCACCGGCACCCGGCGGGCTCGCCGGCCCACGGGCTCAGCCTCAACGTTGGCGGGACCTGCGCCACGCGTAAGAGCCCCGGCGCCGAGGACGGGCTGCCCCCGCGGCTCGGCCAGCCGCCCACCGCGCCCGGCGCCACCACCGCCGCCGCTGCCTGGAGCGGGGTGCACCTGGAGTCCCCCGGCACTCCCTCGGGCGAGGCTGGCTGGTACTTCGGCAAGGACTCCGGCGGCACCGGCGGC
>VYXC01003453.1:738678-883845 GCA_013397175.1 Platysteira castanea
TTTAAATCAAACTCAGTTTGATAAACCACTTTGTCCATGAGTCAGAGAGCTGTGAGTTGTCATGAGGACAGATGTGCTGGGTGGTAATCCTCCACATCATCTGTCAGCCAAGTCTTTTTATGGGCTCTCACACCCAGATGACCCATCCCAAAGCCTCACTGGAACCAAAAATCACCTTCCCATGCCAATCTGATGAGGGTGCATTCATTTGTAGGGATCTACAGAGGTGGGAGTGTGAGCAGAGGAGAGGAAAGGTCTCTTCTTTCAAGGGAGGAACCAACAAAGCTGCTGAGTGTCCACTGGCAGTGGCAATGCCTGAGCTTTCCACCACATGAAGGACTGAGCAAACCACAGCTCTCCTTCAGACTAGGAAGGACATTTTTCTCCTTTCTCTCCAGCCTCTGCTGGTCCTCAGGGCTGAGCCTCCCAGCCACCTCCTTCCCAGCTGAGCAAAGCTGGCAGGAGGGCAGTGATCAGGTTGGCAACACTGAGCCAGAGGCTTGGGTCAGAGCAGGCTCGTCCCTGGCCTCAGCAGCAGTGTCCCCAGTCCCTGCTGCTTTCCCAGCCCTTCTCTTTGTCTGCTTGTTTCTTTGGATGTCCATCCCCGTTACATCTGCCCCTTAGGAGACAATGCCCCTCAGAAACCCCTCCTTCTGTTCCCTTTCCCCTCCCATTCTTAATACTAATGATAATAAGCTATCAGTGTTGTCATTGCAATCTATGAATGATAGATTTGAGTATTTATGATTATTATTATTATGATTACTATGGTTATGATTCTGTACTTTTTTGCTTCTTACTCTTTGTATGTTGCTCTTTGTTTCTCTGTTGTGAATAAAAGCAAGGCCCCATCTCACCTTCTCTCTGCTCCCCGCAGCCCGGCTGTGGCTGACTTGGCACAGCTCCCGGCTGCCCCAAGCCTCAGGAGGCAAACCCTTGTCAGAGGAGCTGGAGGGAGGTGCTTCCTAAGGATATAAAGACACCCAAACCCGGGGCAGATCCATTCTCTTAACTCTTCCCTTCCCTTCCTGCAGCTCCTCTCCCCCTTACAGGTTCCTGCTCATTTTTGCAAGCGGGAGGAACCCACTGGCACCAACAACAGAGGGTTAAATGGCAAAAGCTTAGAGCTTTAAGGAGCATTTGCCAGGCATCCAGTTCATGGAATCAGCTCCCTCCAGGTCATGGTCCTCTCACCTTCTTCAGCTGGCTGCACCTGCAGGCTGCATTCTTCACCCACAGGGGCTTCTTGCTCTGGCATCGCAGCTGCTTTGCAAAGCTGCCCTGCTCAGCTGAGCCCGGGGCGCTGGCTGCTGCTTTAGCCACGTGCCCTGGGCTTCCTGGGCTTGAGTGTCCTCCTCGTGCTGGCAGTTCCCCTGCCCAGGGACAGCACAGCCTGGGGAGGACACATGGCCAGTGCCAGAGCAAGCCCAGTGCCAGAGCCACGGAGAGACACGTGAGTGGCCTCCAGTACCTGGAGGGATTTAGAAAGGGGCTGGGAATAGCTCCCAACGTAGGACTTGATATGGTCTTTATCAAACACTGATAAATCGTGGTGTTGTGAGCAGACAGAGGCTGATGCTTGTTTTTTGCACCCATTGCCTGTGCTCCTTGTACAACCTGGTGGTTTCCAGGTGACTGTAAGGTGTAGGAGGAAGCATTAGGGGAAGGGAAGAGGAACCCCATCTGCACTGTGGTACGAAACACTCCCTGTACTGCGCCAGCCCCATGAAGAGTCATTTTAATTTGCGGGGTTTAACACTGCCCTTCTCCAAGTGGCCCAGGCACAGTTTCTTGTCTCTGTCATGACTTTGCTTTGTCATGGGTTGGGGTTCTTCTCATCATGCTGTGCTGAACACATTTCCAAGGTTGCTCTGAGACCACACTGGAGAGGAGAGAGCTCAGGTCTCACCCCTCTCTTGGGGGACCCTGGTAGGTCTCTGTTGGGGTCCCGGTCCAGCATCACCCTTCCTACCTCACCTGCCTTTGGAGCAGCCGTGGACAGGGAGGGAGCAGGCAGGTTCCGACCATGCCGGGACCGAGCCTCTTCTCCCTTCCTCACCCCTGCAGGATCAGACCCTTCCTCAGCAAGCACAACACAGAGAGGGGGTCTGTACCCACCCTAGTGTACCTGGGGACTCCCAAGCATGGAAGAGAGGGTCTGGCCACCAGCCCCACCACACTCCCTTCCTCGCTGTCCATTTGGCCAGCGCCGGCGTCGGACCCGGGGAGACACCTTGCCCCTGCCTCGTCTTTATTTATTTATTACCAGAGGCTGTAAACAGCAGTGCTTTTCTACCCTCTACTTTCTTTTCCTTTCTTTTGTATTTCAGAACAACGTGTTGTAATAAATACCCGAATAGGTGTTTTAACAGCTGGTGTCAGCCTCAGTTTTTGATGGTCAAAACTTCTCAGGAAGGGGCTCTTTGGGAGTTTGGGGAGGGCAATGGACCTTAGGCTGCAGTGATGGGGCCTAGAGCTGGTGGAGAGCTGGACACAGAGCCAGACCCAGACACAGACAGACCTGGATGCACAGCCAGACCCGTGTCTATGTATAGGGCCCAGCAGCTGAAAGCTGCAGCTGGACTAATTCAAAGCAGAAATAAGGCTCATGGCTGAGGGAGTAGTGGCATAAAAATTAATTGGAGCATTCATGGGCTCTCAGACTGCAAACTACCACTCTAGGGGCTCTGAAGCTGTAGTCAGGTGCCTAAGCATTCCCTTTCTAATGGAAAGGACTGTCCCAGTCCTGCTCCAGGTGGGGATACACACATGTAGGGAATGGTACAGATTGCCAAGCTAAAGAGCACAAAGACATGCAGTGCTTGCATTGAAATATACTATTGTTGTTTTTATTATTATTACTATCATTATTATTATTTTGCTTCCCAGCTATGCTCTGCTCCCACCTTGCTCCTGACATAATAGCAGTGTGTAGCCACAGGCTTGCTGTGCGCCACAGCTAAACCCTATAAACACTCCCCGCTCACCCAAGGCCAACTGAGCCATGCTGTGCTCAGGGGGCAGCTGACAGGTGCCAAGCAGCAGCCCCATTTTGGCTGGACTGTGCTCAAGTGGAAGCTGGTGGAGGCATTTCCCTGCTCCCCCCTGCAGCAGGTTTACTTTGGAGGGAGGAGAAGGCATGAGCAGGCTCCCTGCAGTTCTGGCTCCAGAAAGCCTCAGCACTTACTGACGTATATGCAGAAGGGACATCCATCCTCACAGCTGCTTTCCTCAAGCTGGGCTAAATCCCCCGGTCTTTCATAAATCCATTCCCCTTATCCAGCTGCAATTGCTGGGTGTTTTGTAAAGCTTCTCGAAACTACTGCCATCAGCTGCTGCTGGGGTAGAAGCTCAGTGTGAAGCTTTGGCCTCCTGTGCGTCTGACACCACTCGCAGCTCCAGAGAGGCTGTTTGCATGTCCTCCTCTCTCCACCACTTGTTGCTGTGCATGACATGGGAAGGGACAATTATTTAATAGAGAAACATGAACACTGCTCCCGTCTCCCTCCCAATTTATGTGCCCCTGGCTTAGTTTTTCCAAACTCGCTGCCCAGGGGAAGATGCTGCAGCAGAGTCCCCAGGGCTGACGTCTTGTGTCGCTACTTCCACAGCACAATTAAATCCCCTCGTGCTTCAGAGAGAAATTCCTTCTGGGCCAGGGGACTGGCAGCAGCACCCAGGTGAGAGGGAACCCAGGTGAAGCTGCTCGTAGCTGGGGCTGGGGCTACGAGTACATGGAGGGTCTCTCCCCTGGCAGAGGCACCCATGGGTGTGCAGCCAGCACAGCTTCCTCCCCCTGCCCTGGTGCTGAGGCTGCCACTCCTCTTGTTCCTCGTGGTTTGCACGGCAGAAACCATTACTGCAACGAGAAACCCAGGAACGTCCTTTTTCCAGTTCTCTGGCTTTTATTGACTCAGAATGGCTGCCAAGCCTATAAATAAATGTTCCTTGAGCTAAATATAGCAGCCACTGAAATAGTCTGCTGGCTATTTATTTAGCTTGTGGCCTCTTTGAAAGCTTGCCAGTCCATACTGCCTTTACCTTCATGCCGTCCCACCCGGGGCTGTGGCCACCCACCACGGGGGCTTGGCTGAGTCAGCGCGGGCAGAAGGGGTCACAAAAAGTCAGCCCCAGCTCTGCAGGGCTGCAGAGCCAGAGTGACAGGGTCTGGCAGCTGGAGGAGCTTCAGCACCCTGTACCCCTGCCCAGAGAGCTGGGACTCCCCAGGAGAGACACTTGCTGGAGCAGGCAGGCGGGGGGCTGAACCAGTCACAAGCCAGTTTTCTCTCCTGTGAGGACTTGGTGTCTTTTTCCAGCACCAGAGCCTGGAAAAGAGACTCCATCTATCATCTCCCCCAGGATTAGGTGATGTGCATTGTTTTTCCACACTTTGCAGGAGCATGAATACTCCTGGTGCTCAGAGCTGCTGTGTGTTAGGACACTTAGGACAGCCAGGGGTGTGAATTGATCCCCACCCTTGCACCCGTACTTGAGCCAGGACACTCAAACCCGTAAGCTGTGCTGTGGCTCTGACCTGGTCTCTGGCCTCAGCTGCTGGGTGGTCTGCAGGCAGTGCTGCAGCCATGTCCCTTCCCAGGTCTATCCCACTTCACTGTGTGTCTGGGACCAGCCTGGGAGATGCCATTTGCCACTCTGGTGAGATGAGCCCTTACTAGGGCACCACGGTCGGAGATGCTCCATGGGATGCATGCTCCTCCAGAGCCCTGTTGGTTGTGCACTGATGCAAGAAGGGACAGGCTTCATCTCTCCAAGACTGATGGAAAGCAAGGTGAGTACTGCTTTGTGCTGCAGACACTCTTCTACACCCTGAGCATAACAGGAGTAGGATGCTGCTTACCTTGGGCTGTGAGGAATTCACTGCAGCTCTGTGCCAGCCAAGGGAAAAACCCCGTCACTCCCTGGAAAGCCACATTCACTCCTGGAGCAATCCAAGAACATTAATAACGTTTAGCACTTACAGAAGGTTTTGCTAAACATGAGCTAATCCTTACAACTCCCATGGGAAGGAGAAAAGTAATTACTGTTATTGGGCTTAATTTTTCCTTTTCCATGTACCCCTGCAGATGGGGATAAACTCTACTTAGTCCAGAGAGCTCTGGAAATCAGAGGAGAATCCCACTCATCCCAGCTTGTACAAATAGGAAACCTGGAGCCAAGGTGGCAGGTTATTTGCCAAAGGCCACCCAGGAAGGCAGAGTTGGAGCCTCTCTGGAGTGGAAGGGGGAGGGGGAATCCTTGCCCCTAGTCCTTCCTCTACACACCAGACTGTAATTCCACCACTGACAGGGTAATCCTGGTCCCCTTGCAGGTCCTCACTTGCAGGATGCCTAAGGGATGCAGATGCTTTGTATCTCTGCTTACCTTCCTCTCCACAATGTCACTTCACAAGGTGGTTAGAGAGATACCCTGCTCTCCAGGGCAGTAGGTGCTGATAAGGCTCATGAGCATATTAGTTTGGAGTACTACTGCAGCGAGTCACAAAATTCCACCCGTGACCCCCCTTCTGGAATTACAGCCCCAGACCCACTGCCGTGCGTGGGAGATCCCACCAGCCCTCAGCCACTGGGTGAGCAGCCTCCACAGCTGTGGCCAGAGCATGCCAGGGGGGAAAGGAGCTGATGGGACGGTCCTTGGGCTTCTCCCAGCCATGTGACATTGGAGCAAGGCTGGCTTAGAGGGCTGAGATGCTGCTGGGGTCCCTCCTGGGGCACAGAGGGTCTCGATTAGGATGCCCCAGGTGAAAGTGGAGACCAAAATGAGGGTAAACTGCTTGCCTGGGTCTTTTGCGGGGAGAAAGGGCAGTTTTAGGGGGTTCCACAAAGCCATTAATGCTCCCTGGCCACACTCCTCAGCTGAAACCCAGGCACTCAGTGTCTGAGTGGAAATATTGTCTGTCGGCAGTACCCAGATGATGTCATTTAGTTTTCTAGGCTTCTGGGCTGAGCCAGCAGCTCGAGCCAGTATGACTGGAGATTCTTTATTTAGAAGGAGCCCAAGTGCAACTGAGTCCAGGTCTTTGCAGCACCCCTCTGCCACCTCCCTTCCCTGCTGATGCAATCTCCTCCACAGCAGGGATATCAGGATGCCTCAGAAGAGGTGGTTCTTGGAACCTCAAAATGGGACCCTGCTGGACAGGTGGGAAAGGGAGATGCTGTCTGGGGGCAGGTGAGGGTGATGCTTAGTCTGTGCTACCAGGTGTTCCCCAGGCAGAGGAACCTCCACTTCCCTCTGGCCGATGCACACAGCAGAGGAGCACTTGTCCCTTCAGGTGTCTTTTCACCTGCCTTCAACTCCCTGAGAAATTTGTCCTGAGCCCCCTGGCACAGCAGTGGTCACTGTCCTCATCCTCACACTTGCCACCTCCAGTCTGGGTTACTGCAACCGAGCCTCAGGCTGGCTTTTGGGGGCTTTCTAGTTAGAAATCAAATGTTTTCCCCCTCTGGCACCCCTTAACCTGCCTCCTCTCCCTCGGCAGCATCTCCTGACAAGCGAGCAGCTAAGAATAGCCCTGCCTCTGGCTCCAGGCTGGTGCTGTTTGCTCAGTGACTCAGAGCTGGCCAGGCAGGCACTTACTCAAAGGGCCCCATTACTCATCTGTCTGCATTGCCCCAAGGATGGGGTTTGTGTCTCTGGTTTGCCTCTCCTTTAAAGATCCTTTATTTATTTATATTTAATAAAGCCGCCATGCACGAGGAGAGGTAGTTTTCCTCTAAATATGTGCGCCCTGACCCAAAATGCTGCAACCCCCGTAGATCACAGTGGCAGCAATACCCTCGCTATTGCTCCTTCTCACTGCCTTGCCAGGAGGTAGCTGTGTCGGCAGGAACAAGGCAAATGATAATGTCTCCCAAAATTGCATATCATGGCACCAGGGTAACAACGAAAACAAAAATTCTCTCCCACAGAAACCATCTGTGTTGAATACCAGCGTGGATCTGGCTGTGCCCAAATTCAGCTGGCCCCTCAGATGCCCACGGCATGACCCAGCTGCTCTCATCTTGCCCACAGCCCACACTAATTGCAATCCTCCTTCCTCTCCGCAGAGTGTGTCACTGCCCAGTGGGCAAAGCACCTCGGCAAATTAAAAAAGGCCTCCATGTTAAAAAGTGGCTTCATTTCCAAACAACAAAAAGGCAGCATCTTCCTCATCTGGTTTGCTCCCCTGAGGCATTCTCTGAGTCACAGCCAGTCATGCTGGGAACAGAGCTGCATCCTGACCAGTGCACATCTGTGTTTGCAAGGCACTGCCATGACGGCACTGCTGGGAGGGGGACACAGCTCCTTCACCTGCCCTGCCACAGCAGGGATGGTTGCTTGGGATAAAGAAAGTGTGGCATTGGCAGAATTGGAGGAGGTGTGTTGGAAGGGCATTTTGTTCTCCTACTGCTGCTTCAGCCCCACAGTCTCTGGAAGTTTTTTCTTCCAGTTTTCCAATCCTGCTGCTTCATGGCATCACTCTTCAACCTTGCTGTCATCAGGGAGCACAGCACTTTGCTTCAAGATGCTTTGTGAAGCCTCAACAGCACCAGGAGGGCTTCCTGAGAGCAGGCACACCTGAGTATCCCAAGCCAGGTCTCGTTTGTGCCTTGTAGAGATGTCTATTGGGTGTAAATAGATCCACCTTGCATGGAAGTGGGCAGTTGGTCTGGATTTGGGCTGTGGCTGTGGCACTTCTCCTCCTCACCACCGTGCCCTGGGTCTCCACATAACAGATGCTGAGTGTCTGATCCTGCACTGCTAACCCCAAGGGACCCTTTCCATCCAGCGGGGATGAGTGGGCTCCCAGTGCCTCTCCCTAAAGCCCGGCACAGGAGA
The DNA here is from genome assembly GCA_013397175.1 of Platysteira castanea. Classification (NCBI taxonomy): domain Eukaryota; kingdom Metazoa; phylum Chordata; class Aves; order Passeriformes; genus Platysteira; species Platysteira castanea. Next base: position 746,515 of record VYXC01003453.1, read on the forward strand.
GCTGAGGGCTTGTGCCTCAGAGGAGATGGTGTCCCCAGCTCAGTCAAGGCTGACAGCAGCCAGGGCTGTGGGACAGAGGGAAGCAGGAGCATCCACCTGTGGGCTGGAAGTGGGGCCTGCACGCCCTGGCAGACACATATTTGTGCACTCCCTCCATCCCAGTGACCGCTCCTCAATAACAACCCCTGGGGCCATCTGGGGGCATGGTGGTGTAGGAGAGCAGGACCAACCTGCCCAGCTTGGTCCTGTCTCACAGACCCCACCAGCATCCCACAGCACCCATCACACTGCCATGGGCTGCCGAATGGCTGGTGACAACCCCGGGAGCTGAGGCCACAGCAAAGCCAGGCCGTGCCAGAGGAGGCAGCGGGGACAAGCTCAAACCCAGCTTTGTGGGACACCTTTCCCTGGCACCTGAGCCGTGCTGGAGGGGAGTCCCCGGGCGGTACCATCGCAGAGCCGAGCACTGGCCCTGCAGCGAGGCGAGCGAGCAGCCTCTACTGGCAGCTCCCGGCGCCTCGGGAGCCTTCACACCACCGCGTTCTGCCTGTGCAACACCAGGGAAAGAAGTTGACCCTCGTTTCACATCCTTCAGGAGAGCTCAGGGTGACGCTCGGTGCCGGCCAAACCGCATCCTGCAAGTGTGCTGAAGCACTGCTGCAGGTGCTGGTAGAGAGAGGAGGAGCAGGAAGAAAGAGGGACGGAGGCAAAGAGCTGCTCACACATCTTGTTGAACCGATGCAGGATAGAAGTCTGGAGAGTGAAGATGTCTGCAAGGCAACAGCCCACGATGGGCCAGGAGCCCCCAGCCTGGCTCTGTCGCCACCAGGCTGTGTGACTTGAGGAAGCGCAGGTGCCACTCTGTACTTTCACTTTGAAATCTCTTGCGCCCTACAGGTGCAAACTAAGAACATAGGAGCAAGGCTATGGAGGTTCAGTGCCTCTCCAAGCAACCTGCCCTTCATCAGCCTGTCTGGGAAGAACATATCAACTCTAATGTTCACAGTATCCAGCTCCCATCTCATCTCCAGGCTAGGTATGGTACTGGAGAAGGGAAGGGCTCCATGTGCTCCTAAGTGCCACGTGTCCTGCTCCATTCGCTTGAACCATGTGGTTCAAGTCTTGTACATCTCTGAACCCACTGAGGACCAGATTTGGGTTGCAGCACTGATAAACTCAAGACACCAGCTGTTGGGCTGTGGACAGAGGGCTGTAAAAGATGCTAAAGTCCACTTCTAGGAGACCCTGCTCTGCACCCCAAACTTCTTTACTGACATCCCAGCCTGTCTTCTTCATCAGCAAGAGAGGTCAGTGACAAGTGAGCACTGCCTTACAGATTCCACGTGCCATCTGTGACACACGTGTGCAGTCTCCAACCTCAGGAGCTGAGAAATGCTCAGCAGCAATCCTCTCTGGCTCAGCACGTCATTCTGGGGTGGACAGGAATGCTGCTGTCTTCATCCTGTCTTCAAAGCTTGGCTTTGGCTTTGCCCTGGCATCCCCTGAGCACAGTGCTGTGACGAAGCGTCTGCATTCGGGAACCCCAACACAGCCTCTGTCCAGCAGACTTGGTGGTGCCCGAGCAAGGGCCAGACTGCCTCGTCTCCAGCCAGGCAGCATTAACCTTCCCCACCAGAGACATTCCTCAGACCTTGCTGATGCCAAGCAAAAGTACATCATAAAGTCGAAGCGCTGCCAGGGCTGCCTCTCCCTGCTCTGCTTTCCCCGTTAATTGCTGACCAGACCATCCATTAGGGAACAACAGCCAGGATGCACAGGAGATGCTCCCCACAGGCACCTGGCATGCCTGCCTCTCGCTTGCTACAAACCTCTGGGACAGACTGGCACAGAGGACCAGGATGTTTTTGTGTGCAGCCCCTGAGAAAACACCCAGGCACATAGGGCTTTGTGCTGCTTACCCCTGCTGCAGGCAGCTGTGGGTCCAGCCCTGGGCACCATGCTGAGAGCAGGGCACAGAGGGTATGGACAAGTTGGAGATGGAAGAAGTGCGATTTCCATTAGGGCGAAGGCACTGGTTGGCTAAGTGGTGCCTGTGAGGCTGTAGCTGAGGCTGTAATGTTGCTGAGGCAGCACAGTGGGATGGCATTTGGATGACCATGAACTTTCTGCCCTCGCCTCTTCCCCTTTGGCCCCATAATTAGTCCTCTGGGTCATTCAGGGTTCCTGAAGTGCTTTCATCCCTGATGAGTTTGTTTAGCTGTGGAAACCTAAGGAAAAAAAAAAGGAAAAATGCAGTATTCCTCTGAAAATCCTATTAACCACATTGCCCTGGTTCTCCATGCTGCAGCACTGGGTGCAAGGCTGGCACAGGGAGGGCAAATCCTGCCAGGCAAAGCAGGAGCAGGCAGTAAACAGGAATAACTGAAGCTTAGGTGCCTTCTGCACCAGGCCCTGGGCATGGATTCCTGACGGTAATTGGTTTCACCCCAGTCCCACCAGTGTGCCCCCTGCACCCCTTCAAAGCCAGGCAATCTGGTGCCTGGCAGAGCAGCAGTGGGAGTACGGAGATCTCTTAGGAAGAGGAACAGCTTCCCTGTGCAGGGCAATCATCCTTCCTTGGGGTATTTTTATATCAGAGTGGATTAAAAGGAATACAACCAGCAAGCTAACTCAGATCACAGCAGGGAGGCATCTAGTTCAGATAACCTCTGCAGTTTCGCCAGCTCTACTCTTCACTTGATAGCACCTAGTCAAAAACCAAGCCTTGATACCCCTCCTCACCAAAACCCACGGTCCTTGCACAGAGAAGTAATGAAAAATCCTCCTGCTTCCTCCAGCACCAGGCAGTGCTGCTGACAGAGGCACAGAGACAGCATCAAGCCTTTCTCCAAAGCAGACAGGCTGCCCTTGGCTCTCTCACCCACCAAAGCTATTAGCAATGAGCTCAGCCCGCTATTATCACTGATCCAGGGCGCCTGGAGGCTCTCGGAAGTGCAGCTATTGATCCATGCCTCTTACATGTCCCCCTCAGGCCTTTGGTTTCAGGAAACCTCTTTGCCTGTCCTCTACCTTGTTTTTTCTCTGCAACCTCCAGGAATGCTTTTCTGAGGGACCTTGAAGCTGGGAGTTAAGGGAAAAGTAACTGGGACTGCAGTGAGAAGGCCAAGGATTTAGCCTGGCCAGGACTGCCTGTTTGCTTTGGCTGACTGTGTGCTTTATTAATGATCTCCATCTTCCTCAGTGAAGGCAGGGGAGGACATTTTCCCCTCGGTTAGCACTGCAGATCAAGGGAGGGAAAGCTTGGTGCCTTTCATGGGAACCCAGCCTATATGGTCTCGGCTCACCCACGGCATGGACTCTGTGAAGGGGCTGTGTCCAGGGAAGTGTCCCCTCCGCCCTCGCCGTGCTTCAGGGCTGTCAGCATGCCTTGCACCAGCTGGTTAGCAGGTGACTGCATCTCTGTGCAGATTCACGCTGATGGCACAAGCAGATAAGTCTGTTAGTCTGCTGGCGAGCACTTACTTATGGAAATGATCAGCTCAGTGGCATCCTGCTGCTCCTGAAGGACAGCCCTACACCCCTCAGGCGGCTTCTCCCATCCCTTCATGTTCACCTTGCCCAAGCAACCAGGTGGTAGGGTGAGGAACCATGCTGGGCAGCTGGGGCATCCAAAAAGACTGGTGGAGCTAGAGCCAGAAACCACATATCTGCTCTGGGCTGATTTCCTAGGTATGAAGCAAACAACTGGCTGCCCAGCCCCTTATAAAATGGGTTGCCTCACTCTCCGCACATCCCCAGGAGGACTTTCAGGTGCCTGGGTGCGCTCCATAAATGACTAATGAGCCATCACGAGCATTAGCACTGGTGCCAGCTGCCAGAAGCAGAGTGAGATCAAGCCTTCCCTTGCATCCATCGGCTCCACCCAGGAAGCAGGCTTCCCTTTGACAACAGCCAGATTAAGCAACAGGCAGACAACAACCACCCCGTGCCCTGACCAGGCGGGCTGAGGCTGGCAGTGTGTGGGAAGGAGTGGCCATTTGCAGGTGGAGGAAAACTCACATCTTGCTACAGCCCCCATCACAGACCTGGGAGGGATTTGGTAGGGGCCATGTTTTTCCCTGCAGATGGATTACGACTAGCAGAGAGAAGTCACTAATTTTTGGGTGAGTTTGTGGACAACAGAGCCTTGGAGCCTGTGGATGCCCTGAGGAAACCTCCACACTCAGCCAGATCCCCAGCATGCCCAGCAGAGGGATTTTCATCTCTTCCTTTAAAAACTGCTCACGCTGCCCCAGTTTGCTGATGAGATGCACAGGCCTGATCCCATGAAGAGACCAATGGATGTATTTCCATACTCCCATGAAGATAAACTCCAGGGAGTAGTTTCAGCTGGTTCCACGTACACAGATCATGATACAAATGCTGGTATGTGTTTTAAGTGATGAGTCATTCACGGCAGCATTGTATCCCAACAAATCTGAGGAAGTTGCCCAGGGCAAAGCTTTTTTACCTGTCACCCTATCCTCCTGGATTTCGTGTAGTAGCAGATTACTGTGAGCAGGGGGCAAATTTAGCTGACTCCTTGCACTTACTGCCCTTGCAATCATCAGAGTCAGAAGAGGAAGAGGACAGGTCACCTTCCATTGCTAACACTGCAAAGTAGACATGGAATAAACCTGACCTTCCTTTACAGCCTTTGCTGGAGAAATCAACACTTCCTATACATAGAAAAATCAATGGAATGCACTTACCGAACAAATCCCCATTGGTCTGAACCACCTGCATCAACAGAGCATTACATGGCTGTCTATGCACCCCAAATCCTCCTCAGCAGCTCCAGTTCAGCCTTCCCTTGTCCGGGCTGCTTTGGCAGGGTTTTCTTTTTGTTTCTACCAGCACACCCATTCTGGCACAGTGCAATCTGCACTGTGGTGATTTTGGGGAGCCTCAGCAGCATCCTGCATTTCTGTGATTCTGCCCTGCAAACTGACTGTCACTGACCCGTGTACCACATACCTACTCCAGAGGTGCCGCTGCTTCCCACATGTCAGCACTGAAGGAGCCAAGTGAGGAAGAGGGTAGCATTCCCTGCATGCAGGCCAAACCCTCCCACCTCTCAACACTCATGGATCCCTCCCTGAAAGACCTCATTCCCTCCTTGAAAGACCACTAACCCACCTGCACCTAGCTAGAAACCTTTTACTGATTGAGAATAGCTTTGAATATTCATTAATACGAATATTTCCTCTCAACCATCAGATGGTGCCATTGAGTCTTCTTAGGATGTGGAGCGCCGAGGACAGCAGGCTGCCACCAGGGATCACACTGGCTTCTTGCTCCATCTCAGAGGCAGGGAATAGCACTTTATTCCTCAGTTACAGGTACTGATATACAAATATTCTGCTGTTCTCAATAAATTAACAAGGATTGTTTAAAAAAATCACCGTTTTTTCTGTTTGGTTTTTTTTTTTGCACAAGTCTTGCAAGACTGGCTATCTTCTTGGAGCTGGACTCCAGTGATACCAGTGTAAGAACAAGCATAGCAGTATAGGAGCACTTCAATTTCTGCTTCTGGAAAAAAGATGCGTGTTCACTTCTGGAAGGATTAAGAGAGGACGAACTGCTTTCATGCAGCAAGGCTAGAAATTAAAGAGAGAGCAGCATTAGCAAAAGCTCCTTTTCCCTCCACAACAGCGATATATGGAACACAGGACTTGCCCTCCTTGGAAAGTTAGACAGCAGGCAGCAGGCTGCCTGATGCCTGGGGGTCACTGTCTCATTTCTACCTCTCTCTGCCCCTTCCCCCTTCCCTTTTTTTTTTTTTTTTTTTGTTTTAAGTACAGAGTGCACTGTAAAAAGAAGCATCAAGGCACATTGCCTGCAATACGCTCATCACATTTGACATCTTCCCTCCATATGTGGGGCCAGGACTTCCAGGGCTTTGGTACTAATAATTCCCTTTGTGGATTTTGCAATGACCAGAGCCTGGCACGGAGAGCCCTGCTGTCCAGCTGAGGCCTCTACCTGGCATTGCAAATATGCATGAATAAGAACTGATTAGTGCTTTTCCTGGGTTGGTTTTCAGATTTAATTGTGCAAGATGAAAGAGGAGAAAAATGCTAGTAACGTGAGGAAGGAGGGAAAGGAGAAATAATTACAAGTGCATTTAGGCAGTGATAAGAATGGCTGCTGAGCTGGGCTGGGTGCTTTCCAAGCACAGTGGGAGCCAGCTTCAATTTCACAGCATAATATTTCCTGCACCCTTAAAATAACTTCTCCCTGCCCCCAGGGTGTCACAGGAGCTGAAGAGCAATGTGTGCCCCCTCCCTGTGCAGCCCCACGCTGCTGGGTGCTCAGTTATCATCCGGGGGCTGTTTTGAGAGCGGTCGCATCACCGGTGTCGTGCCAAGGCACCGAGACCCAGCCAAGAGGGCTGGAGCGGAACGGAGGGGATGCTTTGCAGACCCACACCCGTGGTCTCCCAGGGAAGGCAGCAGGTGGAGATTGCTAGCTGTTGGAGCCCTCTTCTGTGCCCGCTGAAGAGCAGCTTCCCCGAACGGCTCGGCAGAGATGGGACCTCCTCATTGTCGGGGCTAATTGCTCATGTGAGATGTATTTACAGAAGCGACTGTTTGTGCAGAGCGCAGCAGACAAACAGACTCCTGTTCTGCCAGGCACCCTTTGTAATCGGTGGGGGCTGGGAACACTTTAATGCAGCCGTCGGAGGCCTCATTTGTACCGCAGGCACCAGCCCCGCGCCGGGCTGGACGGTGCCTGCGGGACTCGGAGCCCCGGCAGCGGGTGCTGGCGGCAGCCAGGCACTGCTCCTCCTCGCCCACCCCACAGGAGCCGGCTGAGGGCTCACAGCCCGCTCCGAGCCGGGCACGCTGGACCCACAAAGCAAACCCCTGGGTGTGATCCTGGCACGGGTCTGACGGTCATCCCATGGCTTGCAAATCCAGCTGCTCCCGTTCGGGCATTTGGCTGCGGTGGGCACACTCTGCCCTGCGTGAGAAGAGCCCCGTGCGTGCACAGGTGAGGTGCCCATCTCCTTGGTCTGCAGGAGATGTGACACCGGCTCTGGGGTGCTTCAAAGGTTGTGCGGTGAACTGCTTTACATGCAGTTGTACTAGAGGACAAGATGTACCAGGAAGTTGTTCCCTGCCTATGTAAATAATGTCAAGGAGTGGTTAAAAGCATCCAGGACTCTAAAAAAACAGTCTTGCAGGCTTTTTGCAGCCTGCTGGGTTTTTCAAGGAGGAGGCCTAGGGGGAGTTTTGCCAACTGTGAGAGAGATGCAGCATTAGGAAAATAATGCAAACAATTTCCGGCGCTGTCTCCATCTTCCTGCAAAACCAGTGGGGATGGACAAGCCCTGGCTTCCAGTTACATGCAACATCTTTTGCTTATAGATAGCCCAACCCCAGTGAACATCCCTCTCCAAACTTAAAAATATATGTCCCACTTCTCACCCTGTGCCCTTTTCTCCACCCTGACACAGGCAGCAGATTAAGACACACTCAGGGAAGAGCTTATCAGTAAGGAGAAACAGCATCACGCAGCTGGCGTGTGTCTTCTGCTTCCCCTTTCCAAGGGGCCCTCCAAATTGGCTGGTATTGGTCAGGCGTAATTAGAGCGTCAGTTTGGTTACAGCCCGTCCACAATGACGTGGAATTGCCAGCGCTGGGACAAAAGGAAACCCACACTCATCCCCTTACAGAGCTCTCTGACACATGCAGATCAACCCAGGCATCCTGACCCCATGAGTCGCCACTGGCATTTCCCAAGCTTCCCAGCTGAAACTAAAACTCTCTTGGCTACTATTCAGTTCATTTTAGCATAATTCTTGCATTCCCCTCTTGGAGGCACAGCGAAATCCACCTAATTTTTAGCACTCCTAAGCACTGGAGGTTTCTGAGCAATTATATATCATCTCTCAAAAGACTTGATGCAGAGGGAAGTGGTTTTTTTTTTCATTTTCCAGATATGGAAGCTGAGGCAAAAGGCAGACGCTGCTCAGTAATACCTAATTAGTGGGGAAGAAATTAAAACCCAGTCACCACCAGTCTCATGTCTCATAAGTTCTTGAAAGAGGAAATACCTAATAATTCTGTTCTTCTGTGACTGGGAGAGAGAGAGAGATTGAACACTGGTCAGCATCCCTAGAAATGCAGACCCCCAAGGACAGATTATTCAGCCCTCTTCCCTGAAGCTTCACCCCTCTCTCAGATATCAGAATAAAAGCCATATTTCCCAGATAGTTCAGGACCCAAAATGCCATTTATTTTTTCCAGTCTGGTCCTCAGCAGGATTGATTATCTTGTTGCAAGACTATATGTAAAAGGTCTTACTATTACTGGCAGCAATCAATATTTATAACCACTCAGAGTGTTTATTTATTTAAAAAAAATCAAATGTTCCTACCAAGAAGAGATGCTTTTATTAATATCTAGCATGATTAATAATCATATTCAGAGTTGCAGGCAGGCCCACGCTGTCAGACTCATGCACTTTGCTTTTCCTAATGGCTCTGCAGGAATTTGAACCGTAATATGTTTCATGCACAGGGACAAAGACGTTTTGTCTCAGGGAAGGAGTGCGTGGATGTTTTTGACTTAAAGAACCAGTGCCACAATCAGAGCTTCACAAACAGAACCATTTTGAACTCAAGCCCACCAGCCTGCCACAGCTCCTGGATAACACTGCATAGGGTGTATCTCTTCCTGTTGCTGAAGACCCAGATCGGAGCTGCAGATTTGCAGCTTGCTGAAAAATGTCACCACCCCTCTGTGTCAGGGCAGCCATCACCTGCTCTGCTTCTCTGCCACCCACTGGAAATGCCTCAGCTCGGCAAATGGGTTCACATCTCTGCCTGCTGAGGCCTCTCAGCTGTCCTGGGTAAGATGAGCACCATGGGAACAACACTGCTTCAGATCAAGGGAAGGAAAACTCATACAGCCCTAAACAATGCTTTCTTTCCTCCGTTCCTGTAGCACTACCACTAGGAGAGAAGAGACAAGAGGCAAGGCTGATGTCAAGGTCTCATATCTGTGGCTGCTCGGCCCCTTACCAATATGGGGAGGTGAAGGAAGGACAGGTGTTTCTGATGCAATAAGCCAATAAAGGAGCAAAGTTCACTCCCACTCCTTAGGGCTGGCTGTGCAAGGTGGTGTTTGCCCACCTGTGTGTTGCACTTTCCCCACTGCAGGAGGTAATGACAATTAAATCAGAGGCAGTAAAGGGACAGTTGCAAAGAGACCAGTGCCTTGATTACTTCCTCATAGCCTCTCGCCCTCCGCGGTACCACTTTATTGTCAGAGGGGCAGAGCAAGCCGACTCAAAGCCAACATGACAATCAGGTAGATATGACAGCTGTTGTCTGGACGGCTATCAAACATACTGTTTTGCACGGATCTAGTAATGAAAACTGTGGGACAAAAATAGGGAAGTAAATGTTCACACTTGCTATTTCAAGACAGTTCTCAGCCAGCACTGAGTCACTTTTGGGACCGCAGTGTCTTTCTTCAGGGGTTATGGGATATAACAAAGCCTTCTGATAGACATGGTCCATGCTGTCTTGTACCTTGGCTTTTATACTGAGCCCTGCAGAGCCTTACACGACTGCCAAATCCTCGTGTGAGATGTTTGTCTGCCCCAGCTCCTGTGGTCTGGTCTGCATGAGATCCCCTCCAGCCTCCCATCAGTTTCCGAAAAGCTCTGGTTCTGCTGAGGAACACCTGGGAATAAAGCCATGCTATGCCTGGAGGCCAGGAGGAGCATGGCATGCACTTGTTTGGATTCCTGTTATGCCAGCCAGGCCAGGGGATATGGGTGGCAGAACAAGGAGAAGAGGAGCAAGTGAATGCAATTATTTCTTGCTATGTGCCACGGGCCCAAAGCCCTACTGTCCAGATCCCACAAGCCCACGGGGCGCTCATTCTGCCCAGACTGCCTGTCAATAATCTCACATTTTAAATCCTGTTAGACACAAGTAAGCTGTGGAACAGTAATCCAGGGAAGAGTCGATGCAAACCCCTGCAACGTCAAGCATTTTAAACCTCCCGGATCCTCTGCGCTTCCTACCACATCTGTACGCCAGGGACCAGCGCTTGCTGAGCACCTTATATTCATGTCCTACAGGGCCTGCAAGCCCTGAACGTGGAGTGCCCTTCCTTTGTCCATGTGCATAGGCTTTAGCATAAAGGAGCCCCACAGCCTTCCCGCCCTTGCCATTGTCAAATAAATAATCGCTGCGATGCATTTTATAGAGGATTTGGAAGGGGAGTTGCAGGACAACCACTGGACACTGCTCTGGGGTTGGCACATCCTTTGCTCTTCAAACTGGTCACAGAGGGGCCTGATGGAATGGGGATGAATGTGAAATACTTGGCCTGCCAAAGGGACTTCTGTGGTTTCCCAGTGCCTGAGGGAAGAAGAAAAAACACAAAACAAAATAGTAGGTGTAATGTCAATGGGAAAAAAAAAACCACCTCAGGTGTGAAGACCTTGTGCCCTTGGAAGATATGATACAAAAGATTAACGAAATAGATGTTCCTTGTCTGATTTTTTTTTTTCACCAGTAATTCTCCTAGTGCCAGTTGCCGTACATTTTCCTTGATACAATCAGGAGGAAAACAGCTACTCCGACATGACAAACTCATTGTATCAGAAGTCATCTGTGCTTTAAAACGTGTCATATGACTAAACACCCTACTCCTGGTACAATGCATCCCACAGTAAATTTGGATGGAGCTCATCCTCAAATGCCCTGCTAAAAATACCCATAACAAAGGGCAACAAGAAAACATAATTCAAATGAGGGACATCTGTTCTCAAATATTTGCAGATAATGACTGGATCGAGTGTCTGCATAAAGGATAATTATTTTCTGCAGATGGTTTGATCTGGTATTTTAAACACTGTAAAAAATCCTTGCCCCAACCACTCAGTGAAGTATGGGGGGTTTTGCTGCAAGACTTTTTTCCTATCCTCTGCTATATTTTCTAAATGCACAGATAAGTAAAACTAAAAACAATTAAAAGAGAAAATGTATTAAACAGAAATGCTTCATTGGAACACAGACAACATACATTTTCAAGTTCTGGTCTTCCATTTCTTATGTTACACTGCCATACACCCAGATAATTTTCAGGCTGAAGTTTTGTTATAGAGGAATGGCAAAATGTGCAAAGGGATCCCCAGCAGATTTCAAAGGCAAGGTCTTTTCCCAAAAGGACAGCACAATATGCTTTTTAATACAAAATAACTCTACCACCTTTCCTTAAGACAGAGAGATACAGAACAACCATGACCAAGAAACATACTTATTAAATCACCCCCTGACATCCCCTTGCAGTATCAAGCCCAGATAGCGCTGCTTTGTTGGAACTACCTTTGGAGTCAGCATGGTGGCTGGGACTGACTCATCCACCCTGAATAAGTGGGGCCACGGGTGGGTGCCTGTGGGATGAGGGGCCCTCGGGACCCTCACTCTCAGAGCACCAGAGGGCTGAGAGGGCCCTTGGAGCCCCTGGCACAGCAGGGTAGAGGAAGCAGGGTAGGGAAGAAGGGTGATGGCTCAAACAGCCTCTGAAAGAAGGTCCTTCCCTTGGAAAACTGGTGAGTGCAGGGAGTCCAGTGACATAACCATCGTTCTGCCATAACACAGGTTTTAATAAATACACATGTTCAAAGCATGGGATCACCTCCAGCAGCTCAGCCGCTGTAAACATCCCCACCTGAGCAGGTGCTGATCGGGGAAATTGGTCAAGAAGACATCAGTTTCAGAGGGCCTCTGGAAATGCTGTGCATCAATGATCTGCATGGAAAGGATTTACCTTTAAAAGTTAGGGTTGCTTAAATCTCAAAGAGTGCAGTGTTGGGCTGTCCGGGGATAGGTATCATCCCTCTGCTTGGTCATTTTTGCAATTAGAGGAACAAAGAACCACAGGATTTTGAGTCAAAAAGGAGATTCTGTAGCACACAATGGAAACTGCAACAGGCAACCAGCAAGAGGATCGGAGGACATAGTCTTACGCTGTGCCAGGACAGTACAGGTTGGACATTAGGAGGAATTTCTCCAAAGAAAGTGTGATTAGACGCTGGAATGGGCTGTCCAGGGAGGTGGTGGAGTCATCATGCTTGGAAGTGTTAAAATAAAGACTGGATGTGGCACTTAGTGCCATGATCTAGTTGACATGGTAATGTCCAGTCAAAGGTTGGACTCCATCATCTCAGAGCTCTTTCCAATCCAATTGATTCCATGGTTCTGTGACTCTGTTGCGGAAAGGACAAGGCGAGAGTGGGGGGCAGCCAGTCTGCGTTCCCCGTGCGAGGTTCTGGGACGATCTCAGGGTGCCGAAGCGGTGACAAGAACAGCGGTCGCCATGCAGGAGGGTCTTGGGTCAGTGCCAGGCTCTCATCACCGTCTCTAATTAACACACTTTGCCTTGGGGTGTGACCTCCCAGCGCTGCCTCAGAGGCCCCGACACGGCCTGCCTTAGCCAGAACTAAAGCGCTGAGGTCCGGACAGTGAAGCCCCCGCAGAATGGGTCGAGTGATGCTGNGGCAGGGACCGACGGACACAGCGGCCGAGGGAGGAGCCCCGAGCGCGCAGCGGCCCCGGCCCCCATGAGCGGGCGGTGAGCGGCGAGTCGGCGGCCGCGGGAGCTTCCCGGCGCGGCGGGACCCAGCCATGGACTGGCTCATGGGGTGAGTGGGGCCCCCTCTGTGTCCCTCCCTCCCGAGCTCTCCCGCCCCGGCCGTGGCGGCTCCGCTCCCGGGAAGCCCGAGCCCGCGTGCGGCGCAAATGACTAATCAGTTCCTGCCGGCGGGAACGGGAGCGCGGCTGCAGCTCAGCCCCGGGCGTCCCTGGCTGCAGCCGCCTGCGCCCGCGGGGACGACGGGGTGCACAGGAGCCCTTGTCCTGTCCCGAGCGGTGGCTCTCTGAAAAAGTAACTTTTCCTTCCCTTTTTGGGGTATAGGCAGGCCAGGTGTGGCAGCTCTCTGTGCTTCCCACCCATACAGTGTGGGGCTAATCCCCCTGCGGCAGAACATCGCTCTAAACCGAAAGGCGTGCCAAGGTTTAAATGGCTTTCTGGGGGGAGGAAGAAGAGACCTCGGCAGAGATTAACGCCAAATCAGAGCCACGCCAGGGGGCTTGGATAGCCTGGGATTAATAGTGCTAATTACACAGAGACAGAAGGTAGAGAGCTGTTTGCTGCAGGTTGTAGGTCTGGAAACCTCAATGCAGGAGAGGGAGATGCAGTTGATGGGAGTGACCTGATACGCTACCAGTATCCCAAGCAAGATATTCTCGGTTACTTCTTGCATGAATTGTGCTGGCGACCTACACTCAGGTGAACTGTGAATAATTATGCTTCAAAATCGCATGAGCACTTGGTTTATGCTCCAGCAAAACTAGCGCTGCTGTGATAACTTGCTGCCCTTAGTTTGTTCTTCATAGCAGTTTGGTCCACTTCCTGAACGTGGTTTTTGCCATCTAGGTTGCCTCCTTTTCTAACACTGATGTGCCTAGAACACGAGGTAAACTATTTTGTTGCAGTTGGTGGATGTGGTGTATTTAGAAAGGTCATTGGCGTGTGTGTTGCCTTTTGTCTGCAACTGGTCTGTTTGGTGGTGAGAATGCACTTGTTACTTGCCTTCACACGGCTCGTGTCCGACACTCGAACCAGCTGTCAATACAAAGTTTTACTGTGAGTCTGACCCCTCACTCACTCCGATGGAGGGAATGCTGAATATCTGTGGTGTGGACACTTACGGCTGGCTTTTCCTCCAGCAGACTGAGCAGTGGAAGCATAATATTTGTGGCATGTGAAGGGGTCTGGGTGCCATGTACTGCAAGCCTTGTGTCTTGTAAGTCAGAGGGTGGCACTCTGTTGTTACATGGTGTCAATGAAAATAGCAATGACGAGCTTGTTTTAATGTGTTTTGTAACAACCACAAAGCACCGGTGCTCTGACTTTGTAAAAGTAAAAGCCAGAGTGTCAGAGTGTTACTGCAATTACAAAAAAATGTCAAACCCAGGACTTATGCAAGATACTTGTATGACTCAAAATGCCCCACTACAATAGCTCTACTTATCCTGTGCAAATTATATTGTAAAGCAGAAAAAATCAAGATTTATTTTAGCCAAACTCTCAGTATATTAGAATGATGGTTTTCTTGTGAAATATATTTTGAGCTTCTTGAAGTTGCTACGAAAAAATTGGCATTTGTTCTGTACTTTTTTACCCAGGGTGGGTGGATCCGTCCGTGTGTGGAAAAGACTTGCCTGTTTTCCCCATTGTAATGGGAATGGATCCTGAGTCATTTGTGCATTACTCGCTTGTTCTCAGCTATTTCCTGATACGTTTCTCTCCTGACCAAACCCAGTATTGTCCCACTGATGCTCTTAATATTTTCTCTTTTAAAACGTTGTTGGTTCTATTTGTGCACATTTGGGGGGGATGGTTGTACGTGATTATGGCAGGAAGGGGGAGCATTGATATTTTGAAGTGGGAAAGGCTAGAAGTCCCGAGGGACCCTCTCTTATTTCTGGCCAGGTTATGCCTGCTGTTAGCAATTGTGTTTGTAAATGGAAACATCCGTCTTGCTGCTTGACAAAGAAACTGAGGACATTTGTCTGCCCATGCAAAAGTTTGGGTAATGCCACTCGCTCAGCCTTTCTTTCAGTGGGAACTGCAGGTGTTTGGGTCTCTGGTGTGAGGAGGGCAGGGCTGAAGGAAAACCTGCAAAATAACAGGAAAATACGTCTCTCCCAGTAACACATTAGCTGGTGTCGATGCCTCTGGCAAGCAAAATGTATTGGTCTGCTTCTTGGTGGTGTCTCTCTTTCCTAAGTGTCCTCACTAATGAAACCATTGTGATCTTTCTTATTCCTGACTGCTTTGGTAAGGTGGTGGTTTGCAGTTTCAGCTTTCCATGCACTTTCCCTAACCCTTGCAGAGGGTTTTGTATGTCTCGTCATCGGTTGTGCTTTCTTAACCTTTTGGTGCGAGGAACACCCTCTGTGTTTTGACTTTGTATTACTGAGAAATGATCCTTCGAGTGCAAGTGTGTTAAACAAGGCAGCAGTAACAGTTGCTCCTGTTCTAGATCTCGACCCTTCGAGGCGGTGTCGCATTTATCTGATAGACGTTTAGAGCGAGATCTGCCTTATTCCTTCCTGGTCCTCCCCTTCTCTTGTGGTCCCTTGAAAAGGGGGGGGGAAGGGTGAGTTCTAATCATACCACAAAGAGCAGCAGCCCAAGTGTCTCTGATCGCCTCAGAGTACTTAATATACAAAAAAACGGAAGCTGAAGCTTACAAACAATAGTGAATTTATTACGGATTAACAAACAGCTACAGGCTTATGTGGTCACACAGCAGAACCTCTCTGGGTGCTGCCTTCTGTTCAGTCAAGTGCTTCAAAATCCAGTCAAGTCCTAAGGAAGAAAGCTGAAAAGAATGAGCTGCTGGCATGGTACGGTGCTTAGTTTAGCACCAAAGTAAAGCCAGAGTATTTTCTGTGGTTGATTAGTATATTTTTGCCCTTCTACTGAATGCAGCGTTAATACTGATGCTGGTGAAACACTATGGTTTCTTCTGTGCATTCTCTCAATTAAAAAAAAAAAGACCATTTTGAGCTTATTTGTTTTACATAGTATATATTTTAAGTGCAATTTTGACTTGAGATCAGTGTTGCTTAATTGCTTTGTTCAACAATGTTTGCCAGAGATCCATATTACCTGCTTTGGAAGAGATTCCAAACTTTTGTGTTACAAAGAGCATTGATCTGCTCTTGAAGTTCAAAGTAGCAACAAAGGCAGGCATTGTTCCTTCACTTATGAAACTTGCTTTTTAAACTTGTTTTAAAATTTCATAATTGGATAGGAGTAAAACATATTAATGGTGCTAATAAATCTGACATAGTGTCAATTATTTTTCATCTTCAGCAGTGCTGTCTGATGCTGTAATGCATTTTTTCATAAGAGAGGAGGGTTGTGTACTGTAGTGGTTTTGCTAAACTGATATGTAATAAGGGAAGAGAGAAACAAAGTATTTTACAAATGATTACCTGTTAAACACAATCATAATTTGAACTTCATCTGTACTATAAACTTTGTAGTTTAGTAGGTTAATAGACTATACTGATTGAAGCTAAGAGAGATGCTTACACTGATTTGACAAAGATTCCCAGCTCCTTCTCCCAGGCTTTTTTAGAGCATAAAGTGTAATAGAGAGAGGCTGTCTGCAAGAGGGATTTCTTCTGCATTTAAGTTTTAGGTCTTGTTATCCATACAGTCATACCACCCCCTGCTCGATTATTTGTTCTTTCATATGTTGCCCTAGTGACTTGAAAAGAAGGGCCTAAAAATTATTGAAGGCTATCCTTTTCTCATATTCCACATCTTCAGCTTTGAGGGCAGTTAGAGAAAAGCAATGGCCTAGAAAGATAAGGAAAATACAGATGGCAGAAGGAGCAAACTTCTGGTCAGGACATTTGTGCCTGAAGACAGCACAGGCTATTTCTGTCTACTCAGGTGGTCTGGGGTGTGCAAGACAGAACAAGTGGCAACAGCTGTAAACTGAATAATGCCTAATTGAAACTAATAGCCCTCACACTTGCAGATTTTGCTTCATAATGTCAGTTAATCCATTATAAACACCACATATATGTGCTGCCTTGCATAGTCTTCATCTCATCAGGATAGGAGGTTGGAAAGTACGTTGTAGTGAGATAACACAGTAATTATGCAAATTCAGTCTTTTCAAATATGTGCTATACTGGTGAATTTTAAAAAACAGTGCAACCTTCTCAAGGTCAGCACACTGCTAGATTTGTTTGGCAGAGAAGACTTGTATGTCATGCATTTATTTAATTCAGCTATAACTGTCAGGGACTTAAATTTAAGCTGGCATTTGTTTTGGATATAGGATTTTGCCACGTTATCCCTGCAGTAATTCTGAAGGCTAGAAGGAAAGTAACACATACTGCTGTTTTGTTGTCTTCCATTGTGCATTTGTGGAAGGCTCTTTAAGAAATGTCCTCATAAGGCCTTAAGACACTGTCCAGTTCAAGATAGGCTGTGGTGAAATAGGAATAACATTGTCATGCAGACAAGTCCTAACCTTGAGCCAGAACAGCTGAGGACTAGAAGTGAAAAAAGCACACCAGTGTTCGAGTTCCGAGTCAGTACAGATCCAATGTGCTGTTTGTGACCTCTTAGACTCAACCCTTGTTGCTTTTGAACAGGGTGCACTATTGTAGAATATCTTGAAGGGAGCCATAAGGATCATCAAGTCCATTAATTGTAAGGAGTGCATCTTGTAGTGGGAGCAGTGAGAAATCATGCAGCAAACTTAGCTGTCAGTTTGGCTGATGCATAATACAGTTGAACCTGTCTTTACCTAGCAGACCTTGATATAAAAAGTAGGTAATGATTTTTATTCTGGGTACCGTTCAAAGCTTCCTAATTATAGCAAATATTTCTATTTAAAAGGAAGAAAGGAATAACACTGGAAGTTTGTCACCTGCTGTAGCCATAAGGAGTGCTTTCCCATTTCTTCCCTTTAGTCATCTCCAGTGAAGAAAGTCTCCTGCCTTTATAAGGCAGTCTTCCCTCTAGAAACTGCTGCAACCTCTCACCTTTCACAGCTTGCATGGTGTGTGTCTTTGTTCTTTTTTTTAACTGACCTCACAACAGGTGTTTCCCTTGCATTCCATTCCCTGCAGATTCTTGGCTTCACATGCCATTTTCCCTACTTTGAGGGAGCTAAAAATAACTCAGAACCGGTAAACCAGACAAGTACAGTCCCACTGAGCAGGAAATATTCACGTGCTCCTTATTTGCTTCTATTTGTAGGTGTAACATTACCTGTGGGGTCCCAGGTTGCTCTCCCTAGATAAATCTAGGTCTGTCTGTGAGCCACTGGCACTCCATTCACTGCTTACTGATGAGACTTCAATATTACTTCAAAACCTTTGCAGACATTAGCAGTACCTCTGCTAAACCAGAGCTTAACTGTGAAACAACGGCATAACACTGTCTGCAGGTAAAATTAGATCTCCATTAAATATTAACTTGTAATATTCATTAGTATAGTAGTGGAAATGTGGTGTTACTTTGAAATGTGAGTTTCAAGGGCTATTAGAGTTGTAGAAAAGGAGTCATGACTGTAACACAGCAATTTAAATTTTTCAGGCGTGTTGTTCCCTTATGTCTCCCTGGTTCTTAAAGTGCTTGGTTATATTAGAGATGGTCACTGCTAAGGTTCTTCTTTTGTAGTGCAAAACAGATTGCAAATAACTGCAGAGCCTTGCTCCCTGAAGTGTCCTGGTATAGTTAATTATTGATTTCTTGGAGAAAATGCCAAAGAAATCCTGCATTTTAAAACCTTTGTTACTTTAGCAAACCACAGAATTTATCAGTCAGTTACTTTGGTGAGTACAGTGCACGTGAATACTGGATTTATCTTATTAGTATGCTCTTTTTCCAACATGCTGAGGTACAAGAAGAGTAGATAATTTTCAAGGTCCCTAAAGTAAAATGAACTATTACTTTGCTTAAAAAAAGAGTTGAATATTCTAAAAGTGTAGCAATACTCCTTCCTTGTATGTCTCTGCATGTTACCCTCTTCTCCTTTGCAGCAGCATCGGGATTCAGGGAGGCTGGTAGGTTAAGATGCTCATCTGAATGAAAACAAATCTTCTTTTTTTTTTTTTGCCTTGTTTCCTCTCCTCAGGTTCGTTTTCAGCTAAATGAGTTCCTGTAGCCTGTTTGTGTAGCTACATGAATAAAGTTGATAGCACTATGGTGTTTGTGAGAACATAAAGCTTAGGGAATACTTATTTTGGTGACAGCAAGGACTGAAATCAACTGAATGTAATCATGTAGTAATGTGATTATTAGTGGTAATTACTCTGAAAATAATTAGTGATCTATCTTCTGGTGATGTATCCTTCTGCTTGAATGTTGAGAAGAACTGCAGAATGTCTGAAAGTAGGAGATGCCATGACTAGGCTGGTATTCTGGAGCAGGCAGTGGCATCAGAGCACCGTCACAGTTGCTGTCCCCCAGTGTGACATTCAGCTTGTGGCTAAACTATAAATATACTCATCGTGAACTGGATATTTATGAATAACTCAGACTTTACAATTGGCTGTAAATCATGTTTCATTTACCTGAGAGAAGTGCTGGCCGTGTCGTGGTGTGAATGTGAAGGTAGGTGGTATTTTGGGCGCCTGGCTGAGTCCAGCAGTCTGATTCAAGAGAGTGTTCAGGAAGCTTGGTTCACGCATGATGGCCTACATAACTTTGCCACATTTCACTGGCAGTTTCCATCTGTTACATCTGCTGGATTTGGGCCCAGGGAAAGCATACTTGAAAGAGTAAAATTAATAAGAGACTGCAATTTTTAGGTAGCTATATATACAAGTTTGAACTCAGTGTTGTCAGATCTGCATATTCTGCCATCACTGACCTGTCAAACAACTTTAATGTGTTTCTGCTAGTGGAGTACTACTGATGTGATCTTGTCCATTGTTTTTTACCCATGTTTAGCCTTTTACAATTGATGGTAAGGTTGTGAAGCTTGCTTTGCTAGGTTCTATTTTTCAAAGTCCTTCTTAGCAATTTTCCACTCATCTTACTCTGCAATTACAAAAAAATTAATTAGGCTGTGTCCTTAACTGTACATGAAATGAATAAATCTGATTATTTAAATTTATTTTTGCAATTGTGTTGTTTAGAATAGTACTGGAAAGTGTTACATCAAGTGGGACTACTTGAGGAAGAACTATTGCTTCATGGCCTTGTTCTGGCACTTCAAACAGTTGCAGTCTAGGAGCTTCCCTGTTCCTGAGACAGTAATTAATTCCCTGTCCCGAGACAGTGCAGTAATTTTAAATGATTTAATTTTGCAGCTAGAATGATGAATATAACTAAATACTTGAAGAGCAGTATGATAATTTTAGCATTTGGACAGGAAAATATGGCAGTTTTCTCAAAAGTTAGTTTCCTTTTATCCTGCCAGCCAAGAGAAACCGGTCAGGGTGCAAGTTTTTCACACAATCCTCAAAGCTCTGTTCCTGACTGTGGAAAAAGAGCATTGAACGCGCATACACACACACACACACACACACACACACACACACACACACACACACACACACAAATAACCCCCAAACCAGAATTTAGATACAATTTTCTGAAGAATATCGCAAATGAAACTGGAATCAAGACAGGAATGACGGTCATAAATCAAATTCTTTCTTACTCTGAACACTGAAAGAGTAAAGCCGTTAAGCTAGAATGTAAGCATACAGAAAACTGCATCTTTAAATGATCCAAGTCTGGTAACTCAAGCTCTTCAGAATATATCTGCATGCTTTTTAATTTCATTTCCCCTTCCTTTCTTCACTGCTTAGGTGGTAAAGGTGGTCCCTGAATATTTTATCATCAGTGTTCAGTGACTGGATCAGTGTTTTCGCTTTTCTACACCAAAATGTCTAAATACTTGGGACTTTTAGCTGAGAACTCTCCTAGTATTTATACATAATTAACAGAAGTTGTGTGAAACAGGTTGCATAGAGGTGGTCTTGTGCCTTTTTTTTTTTTCTGACTGCTTCAGTTCATAAACTTCAGTCTAGAATTTCCTAATTTAGAGAATTTGTTCCTTTTACATGGTTCTTCATAAACCAGCATGGAGTTGCTCAGGAGAGGCTTTGTTCCTTCCTAACAAGTTATGCAAAACTGGATGGAGATGTTTTTTAAGAGGAGGTGTCTACTTTGCGGATGGGCTCAGGTTACAGGATTAACTCTTGTGGTTTCAGGTTTGTGTCACGTAAATGATAAATAGCTTTTTTTCTTTTTTTTCAGTCAGTCTTCCCTCTGATGATATCCAGGTGTTGCTGGAACTCCAATCTGTAAAACTTTCATGATTGTCATGTCTACTATAGTGTTAGTGTGTGACTGTTTTCCATCAGGTATAAAAGGAACCAAGTTTGTAGTGAGGGCTAATGACTTTTATTAGACCAAGAAATGTACTTGGGAAAGAAAGAAAAAGCTTCTGGCCTGCATGTATCTCTTGTTTATGTTAATAGACTATCTTGAACAAAAACCATGTTAATAGTATAGTTCCATGTCAGCTGGAGAAATGTGACCTGCTGGTTTAGTGGAGGACTGGTACCTTTTAAAGGAGCTGACCAGCCTACATTCAAAAAGCCATATTTGGGCACTAGTCTTGCTATTTAAGGTTATCTGAATGTCTTCTAGGAAGGGAAAGAGGTTAGAAATGGGAGTATTTGCAGGTTCTGGTCTAGGGTATCCAAATCCTCAGATGGCCCTGATTTTTTCCAGTGTTGTCTTATTTTGTTCTGTGAGCCAACCTTTCTTGGTTCCCTTGTAATTTCTGATTGGGGTGCCTGTGCTAACCTGCAGTTCTGATGTTCTTACAGTCTTGTCTGTATCTCCATTTTGTTGTAGCGAGATTGTGCCTTTTTTTCTCTATTTTTAAATTAGCTGAGTTTTGAGGTTTGGGAGAAATCTGTCTGCTAAGAGGCGAACAAGAGAAATAGTGAAAGGAGTACTTCAGCTTAATGACTATAGCTGGTTTTTTGTTCAGTTCTAGCCTTCATCTTGCAAGGCAGAGGGTCTGTTGGACACTCCTCTGCTGCTTCACTTGTTGGGCTTTAAGGAGTCCTGTTTCTTTTGCACAGTATTCCTGGGTGGGCATCTAACAGCAGTAGTTCTTACTGTGTCTCTTCTTCACTTGATTATTGTGGTGCCATTGGTGATGAGCAATTTTTGAAGATTAACCTGAAATTTCAGGGTTTTTTTGGATGTATTTATGAATGTTTCTTGCTAGGCATATGATAGGCTTTTACCATGTGGTCTGGCGTAGCACAGGTTTTAGCTTTGAGTTATGGGTGCTATTCAAAATGCTGAATTGGGTGATTTGCATTCTTATAACTCCAGAATGTCTGTTCTGAGGTTGTCTCCCTTGCCCCACCCTGATGAATATGAAGGCACTGGCCTGAGTCACTTGAGCTTGTTGAGGCTTGAGTAAGTGGAGTAAAGTGCTGTAAAAACTCATCTTAAGAAAGGGGAGATTGTGGGTTCATGCTTGTAATGCCCAAGCATTTAGGTATTTAACTGCAAGTTTGTAGGTAGTGTGGTTGGTTTGCCTTTTAAATGGGGATTGTTTTCACACACTACTGTAATAAGCTGGTGGGTTTAGTTTTGTTTTGTTTTTTTTTTTTTAAGTGTTTAAAAGTATTTTTTCCAGGCTTGTTTCAGACAGGATGTGCACCATCATCCACTAAAATGTGGGTAGTAATGCTATATGTGGTATAAGTTTTTAAGTGGGCAAGGTATTATTTACATGTTCACAGGCTTGTATTTTCTCATCATTGTTAACAGAATCAATGTTTCTCTTTAAACCAAGTCTCTCTTGCTTTTAGGTAGAGTGAAAACTTACCAGCTCTCACTGTTTGATTCCTTGGGAATACTGGCAAGGAGGCATCTTGTTAAAAAGGAGTATTTTCTGCAGTTCATTAAACACATGCAGTATAATCCACTATATTGCAGGACAAAATCACTTGCTGGGGTTTTGTTTGGTTTTTTTGTTGGTTTGTTTGTTTTTTTAGTCGTAATCCATTCTATAATTAAATAAGAAATAGTCTTACCTAGTGGTAGGTAACTGAATTTCCATGTTTAAACATTTTATTCTGAAACATGGGGGGGGGCATTATTTTAATATAAAAAAGCTGGCAAGAATTTCTTGAGAAGGAAGTAACTTTATAATAAAGACAGACAAATTTAAACACATAGGTTCTACTTGTTTAGGTGTGTCATCTATCCACAGTATTTCTGAGCCAAGACAGAAAGGTAGAATAAAAGGGTGTTAAATATTTCAGTAGGCATCACGATTTAAGCTAACATGGAGGTTGCTTAACTTCTGAAGCACAACTTCCAAGAAGGTCTTGAGGTGTTTTAAAAGATGCAATTCAAATTAACTCCTTTGACTTCTTGAGTGTAAAAGCACTCTTCCAATAACAAACAGTAGGAAAAAAAATTAAAAATCTGGAAAACAAACCTGAGAGTACATGAGAGATATCACCAGGCTGATAGGCCCCCATGCTAGAAACAGCCTTGCTGTCTGAGTAAGCAGATAGATTTTGAGCAAAGAGGAAGCAAATATAGGAATAAGGATGGTGTTCATACATGTAGTAAAACTTTGCTAGTTCAGACATCATCATTTCCTGTCTAGGCTTAATAAAGGAATGATAATTATTTTCCATTATTACTAAGACCTTGATATTTTTATAAAATACTGCATACAATAGTATCTTATGTACAATCACTGTTGGTAATTGAACCGTAGCTGTCAAAACAAGTGCCCGAAGATCTTGGATCCGGGGAATTCCAGTACGTGCCTGACCTAAAAGAGTAATTTATTGTTCATCCAGATAAATGTCTGTGGCCTGGTTTGTCACGTGTTCCTATTTAGCAAGTAGAGGCCTGCAGCAGGCTACCAAGTATTACAGGACATTGTGTTTCTGTCTGTGGGGACTTCTCACTGGCCTGTGGCTGCAGAAATTATTGCCTGCCCTTCAATACCTGGCCGATAGTTCTTGTCTCATGGCTTGTATGTAACATTTTCTTCTGCTTATGGACCCAGCACACTTTTATAAGAAGGTGTGTAAGGTTTGTTTGGATCTGTGACTTTACAGACAAAGGGTCTAGTCCCAGATATGCCAAAAATCAATGTATGCACTTTGATGGTACCACAGGTTAGGCCAGAAGATAGTGCTGATCAGTCTCAAGGGCTAAGGCAGAGAAACACTGGTGAGGATGTGAGGTTTGGACTTGAGGGCACCAACCACCAGGTCAGTGTCGCCTTTGGACTACACAGAACCCGAGTGGGAAAGAGCCTCTGCTTTCTGGAGGGCTCGATTTGACAGTGTGATGGAACATGAAATGTGATTAAGCTGAAATGTGCAACTTTGTGCAAAATTTTGTCCTCTGCTGGTACCTTTGAAACTAGAGTTTAGTAACTGCCCCATGTTTTCTGCTCTTATTGTGTCCATCAATTACTGTAGAAGCCAGGCTGGACATAGTCAAGCTGTGGAACAGTGGAGAAGATCAAAGGCTGTTGTGATGGGGGAGCCAGACTGCAGTGCAAACCAAATCCTCCCAGAGCTTTTTGTTCCTAGCCAAGTGAAATAGGAAGATGTTCTTATTTTTTTCCCCTATTCCTCTTAATTCTGCAATTCACTTAACCTTCATCTTAAGCTTTTTAAAAATGGCACAAAGTTCTAGTGGCTCTATGGAGAGAAAATGAATTAAAACTGTTTGGCACTGCTGATGAAACAATGGAGTAGATTGGTCAGTATTAATTAAAATAAGAGGGATAATACATCCTACCTTTGGTACGTTTTTGCATGAAAAATAACACATTGTTACTACAGGGTGTTGCAAATACGAAGTTTCTCAGAGTCTAAGTAAAATCAACTGTCCCCTTATCCTTTTACTGGTATTTGCCAAAGTTTTAACATATTACATGTTAAAAAAAAAAGATCAGGCAGGACCCAACAGCTGTGGGAATAACTAATGCAAATTGGATCCATGTTCCCACTGAAAGTAATAATGTTCCTGCGTACAGGAACTCTCCCCATGACTTGTTTCCCTAAGATCCCTGGAGACTAGTGGTGTGGGTGGAGTGCACAGGACATGAAGTAAAATTGCTGTGTGACAAACCTGTCTAGAAAGGAGTCTAATCTCCGAGGGAGACAATGGTTATCATATAGCCATGGGCTACTCATTAACTCGTGGTTCCTAAAACAAATATTATTCTAGAGTCACAGCCAGCTACTAACATGAAACTGTTACTTTTTAATCTCATTTTGGATTTGCTTTTTTTTTTGCACCAGTTTTTTGGAGTTTAGTAGTAAAATGACAATATGAGTTTCACAGCAGGCACTTGGACCTCCAAAGAAAGAATGAGTTCTCCAATTTGCTCTTGTTACAAAATCAACCCCCAAAAAAAGCTTCAGGTTAACTGGGTTTCAGTAAATCCTTTTCTGCTTCATCATGTGGAAAAGCAACAGCAAGTTCTAAAATGAGAGGGAGGCTAAGACGAAAGTAGGTTTAAAGACAATTGACTTGCCAGCATATTTTGACAATAAAGAATAATTTTGGTGTATTGGATAACACTAGAAGGCTGGAATAACAATAAATAGGAAGAATTTTTGTATACAGCCTGTAGCTGAGCTGAGGATTTAAATTGTATGATTCACTAATGTAAATAATACAGTTCTGTAAAGATTAACCACATTAGCAAGAGTACTAGCTAGGATTATGCTGGTGTTTAGTCCATGCATCAAAGCTGAGCAGGCAGTCGGGAAGAAATTTCTCTTGGGATATGGTGTTGGGCAATTAGCTGCATTTCCAGAGATTTATGGGGTCTTCTGAATCATTGTGGTGTTGGCTCTTATCAGAATGGAGTACTGGTCTTGGTAGCCTGTTGTTCTGCATTATGATAGTTCTGAGATGCAGAAGTTGATATTCAGAACATATTTGCTTCAGCACAGTAAAGCCTAATCTTTTGTTTGCAAATACCTCCCCTTTTTATGTACAGGAAGTTGAAATGCTTCACAAAAATCTGATTGCTAGAGAGGGACAAGAGTGTAACTCTCTTCTAAAATACCTCTTGTAACACTCGTTTCCAATATCTGTTTCTTCTTATGGAAGTACTAAATGTACTCAAATGTGTGAGTTTGGAAAAAAAGCTGGTGTTTGAGTTTGGAAAACATTAAGTACTCATGGAATGCCTTTCCTCATGATTTTTAAGTCATAGACTAGTTGTACATTTTCACCTCCAAGATGTCTGACAGAAAGATTAAGAAATTGATACCTCTTTTTCATTGTTTTAAGTTAATACGTTTTTGACTATGGTCAATTTTTTCAGATTTATTATTCATGAAGTCAGCTGTCTTGTTAGCATATTTCATTCTTGCATTTGTTTAGGGGCCCTGAATTACAGTATGTGGTTCTGAAGGATGACATAAGTCACTCTTTTTCTGGTATTTGCTGTCCCCATTGTTGAAATGTCACCTTTGGGACTGTGACTGTCATTTGACAAATGTTAATCTTTCTAGTAACTTTTAATGATCTCGATAATGCAATGATAATGAGAGAAGAAGATGGAAATGGTTATTGGGGGAGAAGATTTGAAATTCTATGGACTTAAAAGTATTCCAGGATATTAATACTGAATCATGGTGGTGCTCTTGCTTTTATTTCTAGTTTTCTATAGGTGAAAATATGCCACCTTTTCTCTTTCTTCCCCAGAATAAGGTAAGAATTAAGGTAGTTTGTTTTAACATCATCAAAAATAGAATATAAATCTGGAAATGAGACCACTTGGTTGGTATATGAGTTGTATTACTGATCTCCTGTAGTTTCTCTAATCTGTACTTGATATTTTTCTTATGATAGGTCTTTTTCAAAGACAAATATCTATTTGGATTGGGGATGTGTTTTCAGAGAAGCCAGATATGGTACATTGGCCCTGGTGGTCTTGAATCTGCAGTGCTTCCTGAGCAGTTTAAATACTTGAAACTTGCTTATTCCTCTTGGTTATTCTGAGTTTAAGCTTTTAAAATTTATATAAACTTCTGTCACAATCTGAAGAATTGTTTTCAGTCAGGCAATTTTTAGTAATTAAAACAAAATAATGCAGTAAAATATTAAAGTTTAAGCAGAGTTTGCTAATTATAATCCTTCAGTGGGAATTACTTTAGCATCTGGAAATAGGAAAAGATCATAGGTTGAAGGTGCTTTCCCTAAATGTAATTGGCATTTAAAATTATGTAAATGCCAAATTGAAATTTCTTCAGACAGAATGCTTAGGGTGAGGATCTGTGATAAAAAGAATAATGACTGGGGGTTTTTTGTCTCATTAGGCGAGTGCTTTCCCTGTTGATGGGGTTTTGTTGGTATTGTGTGTGCACAAGAGAGATCTCAGTATGTGTTCTAAATACACTTTGTATTTCTCAGTTCTATGATTACTTCTATGGCACTAGCTTAATAAGCCTAGCTTTATTTATGTAGTATAAATAGAGGAGAAAAGTCTTGATCAGGAGACATAAATACTAAGTGTGTGGAAGAAGACGATATAATTCTGCTGGGTGCTGCAAGGAGTAATGTATAACCAAGCCAGTTCAAGCAGCTGATCACCTGAATACTACCTGTGATTTGTTGGTATCATGCTGAGAATAAATCAGGTTTGTGTAGTGAATGGAAATGACCTTTTTACATTCCTTGGAACTTTTTGCACTTCAGGCTTACGAAAACCTACTGCTCTTCCATGGCTTCCTCCTTTAGTAGGTTTTAAATCCAACTGTTACAAAAATATTGTGTACAGGTTATTGTGCATGGAGATTTCTCAAGCATGTGCATTGGTTTAGCTAACTCGGTTCAAAATATAAATAAGGTATGTATTGCAGTGCCCAACATTTGAGTCTTGTATCTCTGCACTTCCTGGTGAGATTCCATTTCCTTCAAAATACAGTATAACTTGACTGATTCAGGTATTACATTCTCCAGAATATCCTGGAGAAGATTAAGTCCTGTACCATCTAAAGGATGACTTTGTCCTGTGCCAAGAGGGCAAAGGAGGCTGTAGCAGCTCTTATGAGCCTTTATTATGAAAAGGTGTGCAGGTTTTATAAGTTCTGTCTCCTTTGTCCTCTTTTCTCCAGAAGGTATAGCTTTTACCAAAACAAACCAGCAAAGAAGTTGCTGATAAATTCCTTGGATAACTGTGAAAGTAGTTCACATTTGGGAATGGAAGGAAAACAAAATAAACATGGAGTGCGTGCTTCCTCAGAGGCACTGTGGCAGCAACACTTGTAACCTCCCTGACAGACTTCAGGGTGTTACACCTTGTCCAAAGAAAAGCTGCCTGGATTTTTAGCATGGCTGTGCCAGAGCAGGAGGTTCCCTTTCTATTGGGGAGAACTGTTGCTTTCTATTGCTCCAGTTTCTCCTTCCAGTAAGTTTACTGAGGACAGCGTTTCTCTTACGACACCTTGCAGTAATAATAAACATAGCTGACATATGCATGAACTAGGAATGTTTCTGAAGACTGATCATCTTTAAAAAGCCCCTAAGTAATGATATTGGTATTTTATGTTGATCCATGTTGGACTACAGTTGTGATTGTTCTCAGTGTTTTGGGTGCTGCTATGAATAAATTTGTGTTTGAAAAATTGGAATGATTGTCAGTATGTCCCAGTAGCCTCTGCTTGCTTTATTTTCACTACTGTGCCTGTGAGGGAGATATTTTTACCCAGTATCTGACAAGTGAATACAAATTTCTTCCATATGTGTCACTGCTATAGTTTCTTTTTTGTCATAGTTTGATATTACGAGAACAAAAGAAAGCTGGGGACCCTAGTGAGAATGTTAGAGAGGGATTAACAGAGCCTTGTAGCTATGGAGTTAAGCTGGGCTTCTGTTTTCACTGCCAGTGACATCTTGATTTATGCATACTGGGGATGTTTTTAAACACAGAAGCAATAGGAAATAAGACAGTTTGCTTCTAGCTTGAGTTTCCTGCAGGGCTTCTTGGCTTTGCC
Source organism: Platysteira castanea (assembly GCA_013397175.1). Taxonomy (NCBI): domain Eukaryota; kingdom Metazoa; phylum Chordata; class Aves; order Passeriformes; genus Platysteira; species Platysteira castanea. The sequence goes on from VYXC01003453.1 coordinate 775,124, forward strand.
TTCCAGTTAGACAAGAGTATTCGGAGCATAATCTTGTAGTTCCATCCTCTTGTTGCTGTTTATTTGTTTGCTGGTTATGCAAAGCTCTCTGCTTGAATCTGTTCTACCCTTGTCCAAATACTCCTTGAAGATGTAAGTTGGGAATGTGCATACAAAAAAAAAATCCCTTGTGCACATCCTGTTTTCTAATAGTGTTATTTCCTTCAGTGTGGTGCTCCTACTGAGAATATGACTCCAGGGATATCTTGTGTGTCTGACGAGCGTGGTGACTGCTAAGGGGAGAAGTGCACAAATGGTGTGGGAGATGAGCAAGGTCGTTTTAACTAATGGATGGACTTGTCGTTTTTTGAGTAGCATTTTGTGTACTACAGATATCTAAGCAGTCTAAATTGCGGTTCAGGATTTGGGTTTTTGTTGTTGGGTTTTCGTTTGTTTTTCTCAGGGTTCACAGTAAGAAAAAGGTAGTCAGTCTGGTAGCAGTTTGACTACTCACGCTGTCATTGTGGAACTGCGTACCCGCAGATGAGCTCACACAAACACTGAAAGCAGCAGTCTGGAACAGGAAAATAAACTTCTCCCTTTACTTCTTTCAAAGGTGCAGATTGCTGAGGTAAGCAAGCCTGCAAAGTTGAGATGGATTAGCCGTAAAGTAGGCGTTCACTACTGTGAAAACAAGCCTTCTTCCATTGCCAAGCACTTCTGAGTGGCCTGTTGCTGGTCACTTGCTAAAAGGTGACATAATTTGCAATCCTAATAATGTGACACCGTTTTCCTGCCATGCTGAAATAATTCTCAGGATTTCAACAGATATATATATATGTTTCTAGTGAGCATAATTTTGCTTATGGGTTTAATTTAAAAGCAGGTGATTGATGGAATTTTATTTTTATTACAAAAGCAGGAGCTTTTAGAATGTATCAAAGGAGTTTTACTAGAAAGATGATGGATTTTAACCTCTAGGCCTGTCTCAGTGGTCTTTGGTATTAAATTGCTAATACAATGTACTAATTAGGATCTTCGCATTCAGTGAAATCATATTGCTTCATCTTTTTTAGGCTTCTGTGAAACAGCCTCTTAAGCTAATGTAGTTACAGTGCTGATAACACGTAAAATATGCCTTCATCTTTGTCAAAAAGCATATGAGTGTAGAAGCTTCTCTGGTCCTTTAAGTGCTTTAAAACAATAAGACTAATTTTTGCTACAGACATTTTAACCATAATACTGCAGTATTGGTTTTATCAGTAAGTCCTTGCATGGTGTTTGTCACCCATTTCTAATACCATATCTAGAACTTGTATTATAACACACAGAAACTGTGTTACCTCTTGTTTTTTTGAGCTATGATAAAATATAGATGGTATTTTTTATTTTAGCAGTGTTTGAGGCTGAACATAATGAAATGGCAAATTTATAGCATGTAGATTTTAAATCTTTTTTTCTATTAGAAGTCTCCTCCAATTCTTCTATTGTGAGAATATTTTGCATCATTATACAGAAGAAATGGTTCTAATGTTTGTTTTGTCATATAACGAATCAGTTTTGGTTTGGAAAGTTCCTCTCCCTAATTCCTATCTTTAGAGTCTTTGTTATGATTCTAATTAGTAGGTATTAGCATATGTATCAAAATGCAGAATATGCAAGTACTATTTGGAAAATTAAATGCTAGGTTTAGCTCATCATTTTGTATCACTGAGATTTATTTTGAACAAAACATTAGCACACTGGAGTATGAAAAGTATAAAATTATAGCATAAAGTCAACATCAATAAAAATCTGTCTTGTGTACATGGCTTTTCCCTCTCTTAGTATCCATGCAGCTGGGCAGAAAAAGAGCCATCTAACAAATGTGTTGCTACTCTTCAAGACTGAGACTGGAGGAGGTAAATGTGGAATTCTCAATGTGGAGACGAAATAGTAAAAACATTAAACTGCTTTTAGAGTATCGAGAAGTGTGAAATGGGGTGGATCACTTGCAGGAGGAGGAGGATTTTGCTCACCAGACAAAACAAGCTTGTCCTTGTTTTGCCAGTTGCAATAATGGCCCATCCAGCATAAGTGTTGGTACCACCGTGCCTGCAATAGCCACAGCAATGGCTGGAAGAGCCTCAGCCCGGGAGCTCTGGCTACACCAGGAGTTGTGCCCAATCACTTCTACTGTGATCCTTCCTCTGTTTTTAAAATCTCCTCTTCTGGATAAAGGTGAGAAGAGAGGTGAAAGGAGCTGTAGAACTTCTTAATTTTTTCAGATTTGGCATAAATATCTCATTTGTTATCTTGTTCTGCTCACTACACATTACATAAATTTTTTAATACAAATGCTTTACTTTCTCTCCAGAAGAGAGAAAGCGACTGAAACAACTGAAGCTGAAGAAACAGGTGAAGAATATGTGAAGGCAACCTTGAAGATTTTCTGTGGAACTGAACTTTACCTATAGTTTTACAAGGAGGAGCAGGTCTTTGTAAAAAGCACCACAGTATCCTATAACAAAATTCTTGCTATCACACAAAGACTGTAATTTATGCCATAGTTCCCTGAGCACTTGGGGACTGCTGTGAGAAGTGCCTTCCTCTCACTGCTGGAGCTGTTCATTCCTCTCTTTGCCAGCTCAAGTGCTTGAGTGCTTGGCAATTGAATCCTGCTAGTGATGCAGGTTAAAACTAATGGAAAGAAAACAGCATTTTATTTCAGTTGGGATCAATTCCTGGTCCAATTCACTGTACTGCTGCACAAGTACCTCTACATGGGAGAGACACAGAGGGAAGATTGAGAGACCAGGAGTGATAGAGGGGGGAGTGTGATCAATGGTAATGGTGGTAGTGACAATCTGCTGGCTTGATGTATTAGTGGAACTGTGATATTAGGTGCTATGGAAACGTGTCGTGTGCTTGACAAGATGAAACCTTTTTTCTATAAAACAGGCTAAAATAATCCATTTTCATTTAAGTCCCCTGAGAAATAATTGTTCCAATGTTCTATGAAGTTGTTCTTTTCCTTTGCTACAACTGTGGATCCAGAAATGTCACTGACAGAATATGCTTCTGTTTGGTGGAAGAAAAGTAACTTCAAATCTGGTATCAAAGTGTAATTAATCAGGATGGCAAAGTTGGGCTGCCTTGGTAAGCAGAAGATTAGAGGAGCCAGAGCAGCTGGAGAAACAAGCTGCATGTCATCTTGCTGGTTATGCTGTTTAATGGCTGCAGATTTCATGAGGGTTTGTGGTGATGGTCTGTACATATGTGTGTGATTTTATGGGGTGGTGGGTAATGCTAATTTGGTTAATATGCTTCAGCAGATGCTTTAGCGCACTTTCCATAAACATAGTTTTTAACCGAGACTTAGCCTTTCTAACTTGCTTATCATTGTTTGAAGAATAGTTTGTACATCAGCTTATTTTCTGCTAAAATTAGACTGGCTCTCTTTTATACACAAGTTGCTTTGCCACAACAAAGTGAATGCAAATTGGAGTCATTCTGTGTCATTTCTTTTGTGTTCTGTCACCCTCTGTGGTAATAGCCAGCAAAAACCTCAACTCCAAGTTATGCCTGTCTTTTGCTATTTTTTTTTTTCTGACATAACACGTGGTACTCAGGGATGCTGTGTATCTTGGGGACAGAGATGGATTCCCTTTGTGGATAGTCACGTGTAATCTTTTGGTAAAGGACTGACTTAGATATAACACATTGCCCATTGCTGGGTGCAGCTGTCAGGTCTGAAACCTTGTTTATTCAATATGTGATTATAGAAAAATAATGATTAATGCCCTCCCTCTCTTAGTGCCACAGATGGCAAAATCGTGCTGGCCAGGGCACCAGAGGGAGGTTAGGAAGTAGGATGTGCATCACATACTGTTTGTAGCCACATGCTCATCCAGATGTTTTGGTGTGTAAAAATCTAGCGTGTAACTTACAAAAAATATGCACTTAATATGAAATGACATGAAGTTCTTGACTAAAATTAAGTATAACAGAATGTTCTTAGTTTGCTGTCTTTGCAAATTGTACTGTGTCTGTGTGACTCACTGAAGATGACTAATTCTGTTCATCCTGAATTTACCTAGCTGCCGTTCAGAGTACATTCCTTGTGACTCAGTTCATGCTTAAAATTTCTGATTTTGTGCACATTTTCCCAATAATATTTGTGCTTCCAGGATGGAAGGGGCAGTGTCTTAATACACTTGTTACAGGAGCAAGCATGCTGTGCTCAGGCACAGCGCTTTAGAGGTCTCCAGTGTATTGTGAAATGCAGCCATGTATGTTTATCAGGAGCAGCTGGGTTTGTTCTGTGGATGGATCCATTTGGGGGGAGGGGAGAGTGCTGGTGGCTTTTAGAGATTAGCTGGTGACAGTTTTGCTTGGCAATTGTACCAAGTTTTAGCAGAGCTACTGTAAGAGAGAGGAGCTGGAAAGGGACAGTGAAAAGACACAAGCTGTACTAATCTTTCTGTGTGAGAGGAAGCCTTCAGGATTTGGTTATCTGCATGTGGGTCTAACTGCAGCCTTGATTAGAGGAATGTTAACGCTTGCGACTGAAATAAAGATCTGGCTGAGCTGGTACAGGTGACATTTGGACACATAAGGCCTAGATGAGGCATCAGAGCAGCTGTGTCCTTGTGCAGGCGAGAGGGAGGCTGTCCAGTTTATTGGATCTTGTCAGATCATGGCAGTGCATGCTTCTTAAATCCCTCGGGATAGGGAGGGAGTGTTGGAGTAAGGATGGTTTATTTTAGGTAAACAGATTTAGACAGCGGTCCATTTTCTTGTTCCTTTCCTGCTAAGAAATGTGGGGACATCTCACGAAGGGGTAACATTCAATCTTTGAAATGCTCACATCTGGCATGTTTTGTGGGCAGGAGCTGCACGGCAGGTATGAGCTGGGCACAGGGCCTGCAGCAGCTTGGTTAGTTTTGATGCCTTTTGTTTAACTTCAGGAAGTGGTGGATGTGTGTTTGCTTTTAATGATATACCTGTTCTCCTGCTTCTCTCATCCTTTTTCCTAAGCAGGTATCGATTAAGCGTTGACAGTAAGCTTTGCTGAACTTACTGCTTCCTTTTGTATTTAAGCGTAACTATGAATTCTTTTCATAATGAAAGAACAATGGAAGACTTCCGGGTTTAATTCTTGGCTGCCGGAACTTCATGTATTTGGAGAAACAGAGGGGTTTTGTGGGGTCTTCAGCACTCTTGTAGTATATAATAGTTACTGCTCTGCTCAGGTCTTCTACCTATTTTTAATACATGAAGCAAATTCTTTGCTCTCCAGCTAAGCAGAAGGTACTTGCAAGTACTGCCTTTCACACAAGTACTGATTTTGTTTGATTATCTTTATCTTGGAAAGGACAGCCTTGCTCCTGCATATCGGAGCGTAGTTCTGTACTGTCTCTTGCTGTGCTTGGAGAACTTCTAGCTACTACACTCGAATGGATTCCTCTTTCTTGGAGAGGAAGGTCCCCTATCTTTTGCAGCTTAGACCTGGCTGATATAGTGCTGACTGATCTGAGAAGTGGGAGAATGGTAGATACATTTTTGGACTGAAAATTAGACATAAAAGACAAGCTGGTAAATGAAATTTCTTCAAAGGCAAACATGTAATGTTTGAATTGCAGAGTAGACATAGAATGACAGAGTTGTACATGAGAAAGAACTTGTTCTGTGCATATACTTGATGTCCAGAGTGATAAAACTGGAGGTTGTAATCTTGCCTTTTAAGCTTTTAAGTAGCACTTTTCACTCCCTCAGAGTAGAATCATACAAACAAAAGCTGATTTAGGCTGTGGTGCCACTGAGAAAAACGATGATGTGATTTTCCTGAATCTGTTCTGCCAGTAGTGGAATACTGCTGCTTGATTAGTTTGTCATCTTTAGGAGATACTGAGATGTTCCGCCAACAATTTGCGTCTGTACTCGGTGAGAGAGGGACAAGAACTTTGTGGGATGAGGGAGGATGTTAATGGGGGCCAAAAAGATATAGGCATGCCTTTTCATGTTGATAATAACAAAGTGGTTGTAGTTTTGGAAAATAGTAGTTATTATATCACCTATGGCTGAGTAGTCCCAGATCTAAACATAAAACTTTGAAGTTTTGGAAGTTGTTTGGAAGGGGGTTGTAAGAGACCAGTAAATGAAGAGGCTGATAGCACTTGCATGATTCTTTATTTTAGCAAAAAACTTCATTAAAAAATTTTAAAGAAGTATTTTGAATGAGTGATGTGTGTGGATTTGAGCACTTGGGAGAAATCTGCTAAATCCAGCTGCCACCTGTTTCCTAAAATCAAGGCTTAAAAAGTTCTGTAGTTTAATTGTAAACTTTAAAGTTGTTTTTTTTCCCCTCCTCACTGTAGTGCTTTACTCAGTGTAATTGGGAACATTTTACAATAGTAATGAACTTGGCAAGAGAAGAGCCCTTTGCCTGCTGCCAGAGTAAAGCAAATAAACAAATAAGGAAAACAAAAGAAGATCCCTCCCCGTCCCCTTGGCGGGTTGCAGGAGCGGCTGGCACCGCTGGACATGCTGGCGGAAGGGTGGAATGTCCTGCCTTGCATTCCACGCAGATGGCCTGGACCCCGGCCACCCCAGCAGAGCAGAAAATACTGTGCTCTCAGCCATGCCACTTGTGATTTCATTGGAACTGAAGCTAACTTTAAAAAGCAGTGCATCATCAATTTAAATGGTTTTTAAGTACTTCCAAAAATTACACAACGGTTTTGCTAAGGAGAAGTTGAATTCTTCCATCAGACAAACATTAGTGGGATCTTCATCTTAAGGATAATAACTTTTCTTTTGGGGGTACCTTGCACTCAGAAGAGGCCAGTATCCCATCTGAACAGAGCACAGGCATCATCTGAAGAGAGTAATTTTTCTGTAGCCACCTCTTCTGGTTCCCAGCTTTCTGCTTTCAAGGATGGTGACATAAGGCTTCTGGTGTTGCAAATACCAGTGCTATTGCTCAGGAGCATTTGGGACTGCTGGTTGTACTTCCAGAGTGGTTTTATATATATATATAGTTGTGATGATCAGTATTGACTCCTGATAAAATTAAAGTGAATATGCCTTGTAGCACTCTTGCAGAAACTTGCATCCCGAAATCTGAACTAGGATGTGAGTATTTTATCTGTTAAGACTGACTGCAGAAGTGTGTTGGTTCTTGCAAGACCAGGCACTCATCTGAGCTTGTCTTGCAGTTTGCTGTCTGTAGCACTGATTACAATAACAGCTTCTTACATTGATCAAATTTGCAGGTAGCAGGAGAGAGGAATTGTGCTTTTCCTGTAGCTTACGTACTGCTTGGAAGCAAACCCCTGTAACCTTAACTAAAGGATGCAGTAATGATGCTTTGTAGTTATTTATCGGGCAAAATCTGACGCTGTTAGGGAAGTAGAACACCCTGTCCTTAATTGGAGGATATGATAATGATGCTTTGTACCTTTCCAGTAGGCAAAATCTGTGATAAGTGTCACATGTTGTTTTCAAATCTGGAGGAACAGCTAATGTTTGTGGGATGAAATAATTTTAGGAAAAACATGGAAAACTACTTCACCTAGTTCTACAATGCAGTCTTTACACTGTGGAATGCAGGCTGATAATTCAGTGTTTCCTGATGTTAATAAGAAATTGTTCCTCACAAGTGATGGAAGTATAAAAGCTGGAGTATGACTTCCACCAGGTGTTTAATGACTGGGAGGACAGTGCTGTTTAAAAAACTAAGTCCAAGTAGTCCTTTTCCAGCAAAGTATTTCAAGAATGCTATGCAAATCCATATATTAGAATAACAAAGCACAAACCAGATCGTCTCACCTGATGCTAATGGCTGTTTAAGGCCAATCCTATTTCAGCAGCCATCCAAAGCTTTGTGAAGCAGGGAAGCACCCACTGCGCAGGGACCTGCTGTCTGCATGCTCCTGGTGCAGGAGTGCAGAGGGAAAGGTGAAACTCCAATATTCGTGGCCTTGCGGTATGGACTGTGGGGTGGCCTGCTGTATGGATTCATAGGGATTGTGCAGCTGTGAAAGGATACAGCTGCAAACTGGAGGGATTTCCCTGTGATGAAAACAGCCAGCAGCTGTTGGATGAGTGTCTTGTTGCCCTACCAGAGTTTGAGCCAAGTTTCAGTATCACAACATGGACTTTTTCAAAAACTTTGTGTTGCACCGAAGCATTTTTCTGTGCAGGTGAGTGCATGGTTGTTACCTCTGCATTATTTTCACACTGAAAATGAAAAAGCTCCAGAATCACAGTACATTGTAAGATTTGGTGCGTTGCTTTTCCACTGTTTGTAGTTCAAACCTGCAGCTCTTAAACTCCTACCGATAATGTTTTACAAACCATCACAAGACTGTTGGACAGTTTCTTCACTTCCCCATAAACATGGTTTAATGGTGCAGGTTTCATGCTAATGTTGGCTATGATTATGCTAAGCCTCCAATTTACTCTGAAATGTTTTTCCCTCAGCTTAACAGCGCTTTCAGATACAAACAACAAGACAAATTACTTGCAGTACCAGATAAGTGTGTACGTGGCTGTCTGAAAAACTGTCTTTCATTTTTTTCATCAGTGTCTATTTCATGATGTCTGTTGATCTAAAATGTCCAAAGGCAATTACCAAAAGCAAATCAATGCTGGATGATAATTCTAAGAGAAATGTACTGCCTGGAGCTGCTTATTTAAATATTACCTTCTTGCTAATTAAAATTAGAGGGAAAGGATTACATTAGCCAGTTGAAAAGGACAACAGTCCCTGTTTTAACAAGGTATGCAGCTTTTTCCACTGCTCTTAGCATCCCCTGGCCTGCTTGGTCAAGCTCAAGAGAGAAATCTGAAAGTACACTATGTATTGTGTTGAGAATTGCTGTTTCTTCATTAGCCAGTGTCCTTCAGCAGGGTTTATAATGGTGGTGCTGTGCATTTTGTTAACTAGTGAATATTAGGTTCTATTTAGTTTAGAGTTTCTTTGATGGTGGATCAGTTTATTTCCTGCCTGAGTTGTTTGGAGGAACATCTGTGCACCTACTCCACCAAAACTTTCCAAAGTCTGCATTTGGTTGTGATGAACATGTGCCATAGGCCTATCACAGAGACATGAATACAAAAAGTTATCTAGCCCTCCACCCTCTCTGAGTCCTTGAAGAGCCGTTTCTGGTGAGGATGATAAAATACCTCTACATTTGCTCCTCACAATTAAGTCTCCCTATATTTCCAGAGGGGATAAGGGAGAGAATTCTGCTGTGTCCATATTGTTATAAATATTTGCAAGGAGAATTTACTAAGAAATGCTGCTGAACATGGAATAAAATGCTTTTCTTAAGTGGAACTGCTCTTGATGTGACTAACTGGATTTCAGATTTTCTTGCTGTCTCTACAGAGAGCTTGTTTAGGACTCCAACACAGCTGGATTTTTATTTTGAATTTGGCCATTAGCATGCCAGGTGACTTCAGGCACATCTCTCCAGCTCCCTTTTGTCTTTCACTTCCCATTTCTAAAATGGTAACTTTCAGGCAAGCTATTGAGAACTGTTGATATTGTAAAGATTCACATATGGTGATACCCTTGAGATATTTAGTCTGCATCTTGTTGAGGTGTTGACAGAACTAAACCATTGGTGAATATGATAAATATTGAGATTAAGGTAAGGGACAAATGATTTTTTTTTTCCGGTGTGTGTTTTGGTTTTTTGGTGTTTTTTGGTTTTTGTTTGTTTTGTTTTGGTTTTTTTGTTTAGTGCTTCCTTCAGGATGACTTTTTTATCCACACAGACTGCGGTACCAGAAAATGCAGCACACCTTGACTATTAGGGAATGGGTTGCCACCAGTAACTCCAGGTTGTGGTTGAATTTGTGTCTTCCTTCCCTAATGTTAAGACTGGGGTACACAGGTTGCAGTTTGGTTTCCATTGGTCAGTATGGATATAGTTATCTCTGTGAGCTTTGCTCTCCCTTATTGATTTTGGAGAAACTTTGTGGGTGTAGGTTCTGCAGTGATTGCCAGCACAGCACCTCAGGGATGGCTGATAACCTCACTCACTGCTGTAGCAGCACTGCCGTAGGCCTGAAGAAAGAGCAGGAGTCAGAAAAATAACTTAGTTTTCAGCTGCTAGAAAGAATCTTGCAAATCACGTCGAAAATATGTTTAAAAATGGGTATTCTATGGACATTTCATACTCTTCAGTCTAACAGGGAAATTTTTGCTTGGGTAATAGCCTAATCTGCAGAAACAGTATTGTGCATAGTAGTGAAGAATTCAAGCACTCTTGGTTCCAGCTAAATGGAAAAATTAACAGCAAACCATTTGAAAAAACAAGCTTGAAATTTCTGTACCATACAATGTTTTTATATGGGTTTCTGAAAAATTATACAGTGTAAATTGAATATTTTCCCTGAAATAGTAAAAATTACTTCTTTTTTTCCCCCCACAAGCCACACTGTCAAAAATGCTTATATTTTGACTGACTGGATAATAAGAAATAACTACTGTGGTAGCCCATGAAATAAGTGATAGTGGTAGTGAGGATGATGTTTTAAAACATAATGATTTCAATTCAGATTGGTTTGTTTATACATTTTTAAAAGTAAGCAAGAGTTGGCAATAGAGCTACTGTTGTATTTTGTTTCTAAGTTATCTGTGAAACACTACCAGGAATTTAAGAAACATCTGGCATTACTATAAGTTGAATGAGCTCTGGTAGCATTTACAGTTGAGAGCTCTACACAGTGTTTTGAGTACTTTACATTTTAGGGTAGATAGATCTCCTCCTAGCGCCACACTTTCAAGGAAGCCTCTGAAAAAGACAGTGATGCAGCAGGTTTGTCAGAGAGGAATGCTTTACCAGCCTGGATGGGTTTATTTTGCCTAGAATATCCAGGCCTGAGTCAGAGGGAAGGAAATGTGACACTCTTGGGTCCTGTGTCTTCAGCTTAGGTTTCCATCTACGTTGTTGCTCAGGCTTTGAGTTTCTTATTGTTGCTTTACTGTGGTAACATGATAACTATGAACACATTTTTCACTAATAATTTTTCCGCAGAGGTCTGGGACATGCTTGTCTGAGAAGAGGGATATAACAGCAAACCTCATATTTAAAACTAGTTTGTCACTTTAGTCATCACCAGAAAACACAGTGTCCTGATTTTCATTGAAAAACCCTTCCAATTTCACTTATCGGCTGTAATGCATTTGCCTGTTAGGTAATACATGTTTTAAATTTATTATTCATGACTGAGCGTTTTCAAGGGTGACTTCCCTCTGCTGTGGACTACTGCATCTTCACAAACAGATTTTGCAGTCCCTGAGAAGGTAATAATTTGAAAGATTCCATTATCTAAAGGAGTGATTTCCAACTGAGGACTTTCTTTAAGAGGAAGGCCACCACTAATATTAAGGATCTGAAATACACGTTCATCTCTTCCTGAACAACAGATGAATTGCCCTTCAGTTTTTTAATTTAAAGCCATGTTTCTGCTGTCAAGTAAAAATACCACCTGATGTACGAGGTGTTTCTTATCAGGCCGTGAGATTTCTGTGAGAGAACCAAGACCTTTACGAAGGGGAAACTGCCCTCGCTGCTGCCCTGGATTTAAGCCGCTGCCTTAAACCGACAGCTATGCAGAACTCTGTGGCTTCTTAAGCTTAGCAAGTTATAAATGGTATTCCTCATAATGACCTTGGGAGGTGAATATTGTGTGTCCCAGGCACACATAGAGAAGATGGAGGGTGTTGTGCTTTGGGTCTCTTAGTAACACATTTCCAGAGGAACATTGTGCAGCCTCAAGCAAATCAAGAAGATACATTCTCACACGAAGGATGCTGCTGCTTCTATTGCAAGTGTAATTCTGGAAGTGTAATGATAATGAGAGGAAGTGGAGGACTTCCTGCATTAGTTTTTGTGGCTGTGTGAAGGGGCTGTCTGAATTGCTGCTGTGTTGCACAACTGATAAAAGTTACGTTAGGCTGGGCTAAGTCTCTTGAGATGTGAACTAATACACCTCCTCTTTGTGCTGCATGCAGCGTGGTTAAATTCTTATTAACCTGGAAGTCAGAACAGCAGTAATAATCACTGAGTATGCTATGTATTTTACTTCAAGTCAGTTGCTTTCCCATGAAACGTGCTGGTGCTAGAGTATGTCCTTAAAACGCAATTCACCCCTCTGGGAAAAAATTTCCACAGTAAACTAATTATTTAGCATGTAAGTAAAGGGTCTTGGTAAGCTGGGAGAAAGAAAAGGGTAATGGGGGACCTTTAATGTAGTGGTGATATCCCTCTTAGAGGTCTCTAGGCAAGAAAGGGAGAAATACTAAATGGGAAATGATTAATTTTATTTGGAAAAACCTCAGGATATATGTAGTGTGCTGGAGGGAAGACAGCTTCTTAAATCCTTTCTGAAACATCCAAACTACTTTTACCTTATTTCTAGATTTGACTTCTGCACTATGGACTTATAAAGCAAATTGATGAAATGTTGCTGAATGTATTTTTATTGTCTTTTTGGTGATGACTATTAAAATGTTAATCATGCTTATCTGTTCAGTATTTTGTTTTGTAATATTTTTACAGTGGCTTTAGTGAGTGTTTTTTTCTATTTATTCAATGTACAGTGTTAGTTTCTTTTTCAACTTGTAAGTTTGATTGTATACTTTCTTTTTTTAAGGTCTGGGACCTTGATGAACTTTACTGTAGGGGTGAAGGGTGATTTTGAGGCCAGTATGTGAGACATTTATTTAAGGTGTAAGGAGAAGTGAAGACTATTTCTCTTCTGCCTTTGTCAGGATATGGTTTTGTACCCTCTACATAGCAGAAGTGCTTTGGAAAGTGCAGGCTTTGGAAGGTGCTTTTTTCATGTCTCTGGATGAGAAGTATTACTGTGCTGATCAGTGAGAGAGCTTTTCAGAAAGAGTAACACATTCCAGATTTGATTAGCCCAACCTTGATGGCTGACACTGGTTTTTTGGGGTTGTTTTTGAATGGTCATAATGACCACTCAAGTTAAATAACTTACAGAATCAAATACACTGTAATCGGGGGAGGGTGGAGGGAACCATAGTGAAAATAGCTTGTTGCATCTGGGTATTTTTTATTGGAGAAAAGAATACTTTGTGAAAATCAACTTGATTTTCCTGTCATTGTGCTCTACTGCAGGTGTGTATATCCTATCTTAAACCAGGCAAACTAGAAAAGTCCTGTTTCCCAGCAACCCAAAGGGTGTGTTTGCCTTAGATAACTGCAGTGTGTTTAAAATCACATATTTGAAGATAATTGAGGAGTCCTCTACTTTCAATGCAGAATAAGATGGATTAGGTCATTTTTGTTAAGGATATAATGCTGACATTGCCAGTTAGCTAGACACAAAAGATTTTATGACGAGATACTGATCTTGTGGTGTAAGTTACTGTAGAAAAAACAGAAGTTTGTAAAACAGCGACTGAAGACAAGGGTGGCAGTCACACTATAAAAGCTGGTCCATTATGTAACATATTAGGATAAAAAGCAGCAGAGAGAAGCTCAATTTCCAGAGTCCAGCTGCTTCCCTACATGCAATGCTGTAGATAATGCAGGAAATAATTAATACAGATGTACATTCAGAATAATACTTACATTTTCCAAGTGCATAAAAAGGCAGAATATTAAGTATTTCATATCATCGCAGGCCACATATGTTTACCTTTCTGTGTGTGTGTTGACGTCTTTCTCAACAGTTTTACCCAGAGAACCAAAACATGGATTTCCTGTTCTTTAAGAGGAAACTGAGTATGAGGCAGTTCTTCTTCAGCTGCCTTCAGTTATTTTACCTATGTAGATGTGAAAGGACAAACCATGGACTAACCTGCTGGTTCAACAGCATGTGCTATAAATCTCCTCTAGCACTGAGCAAGGACAACATTCCAGAATGTTGGTCTTCTCAGGCTTCATAAGAAAGATCTCAAAGGTCAGATAGAGGGAGCATGCTAATTAAGGAGAAAAATACTTTCTTTCTGTACATGCATATATCAATAAATTCAGAAATACTTTTCATTACTTTTATTGTAATTTTTGTGTATTGCATGGAGATTAGTTTCCAATGAAATGAGTAGAAGCTCGCTCTGATTAGTTATTTTAAATTGTAGAGGTCAGGTTTTGTCACAGTATTACAAACAAGGGTTTGGGTTTTTAAACTGCTTAACTTCCTTTGTTGGAATTTCCTCCTTTATTATAGTTGAGAGCTGTGGGTACCATAAACATAACTGCACTTTGCATGAAATCTCAGGCAAGGAATATCAGTCAGGATGGCGGCAACAGGATTATTTGATGTCTTTGGTTATTAAATACATGAAAATAATGCAACACATAGAAAGACTTGTCAGTGACGCTCATGTAATCTGTCATTGCAGTCCACGCTTCTAACTTCCCTTTTAAATGTGCAGAAGAGGCCTACATGGATTAAAGGTCACGGTACGTGTATTGCTGTCAGAGTGCATTATTATGGCAAATTGATGCATTTTGTTCCATGTCCTCAGTCTCCATGGGCTGTAATTTCTGTGAGAGGTGGAGATGAATAAACTTGTCTCATTTTATTATTGTAAGATGAAACAGGCGTGAATTTCTCATGGTTCTGAGCTTTCTGCCCAGTTCTTGTACTCTGCCTGGAACACTTCCTGTAATCTCACCTTTTGCATGTAGTTCTCAGTATAGCTGGGCAGCCTGAGTCCAGCCTTATATTTATGAATTTTTGCTATTTTAATTATTAATGAGGGAGAGGGTGTGTTTCTGTGGACAGACAGGTCTCTCCTGTGGTTTATTGAAGGGATCTTTGGAATTTAATGAATTTTTATTATGTAGGCTGATAAATCTACTTGAAGTTGTGGACTAAAAAAAAAATTTGTCAGTTCCTGCGGGCCTTTTGATGCTATGGATGCTCTCGGAATGCTTGCAGACTAAGTGGTTCAGCAGGCACAGTAACTCCCCACAAAAGAAACTGAGCGTATGGCAGCTGAGTTAGAGAGTGATAATGCATGGTGAGGCTGCCAAGCTGGAAGATAAGAGAGTGCTGTAGTGACAAAGCATGTGGCAGCACTTGGGGCTTTCCAAGAGATAATCTAGCTGTAATGCTTTTGATTTCTAAGGAAGAAATTGCTAGAAACACGATACAGTTTTATCTCAACAAGACTGCCTTGGACTAGGCTAGGTGTGTTGTTGCTTCTGTTGTTACAGGAACAATTTGGTTGCATCTCTTTTTTTAAGGTGTCTATATCACCTTTCCTCAAAAAAACCAAAGCCACGACCAGTTTACAAAAGGCACTTCTTTTCTCAGTTTCACTGTGTTCCTTCACTCATCTGGTAATGAGGTTACGTAAGTTAAACTGGGTCTGTCTCCTCTTGAATGCAGTGATTAGTGCTCCAAGTGAACTAATCCAAACCACTGCATCCAATATGTGCACACAAGTGTAGCGAAGCAAGGTAGGGGGCAAAAGGAGATTATTGGGTAAAAAAAATGACAGTTCAACATGAGTTTCCTTTTTGATAGGCTCATATGGGGGTCAGAGTGAGAACAGTGACTTTGAAACTTCTATGTATCAAGTGTCATTTTTAGACATTTTTAGCTCCAATTTCATGAAGGGGTTTTTTCAAAGTTAAACTTAAGCAAGGGGCTTTCACATGCCAGTGATGACAGGTACTTTTGGTACTTTTGCTTTGGAATGTCTTTTTTTAGTCTTCATCATTGTTAATACACAAACGGTCTTTTGGCCTCCCATCCATACATAGTATTTTTATTATCAGTGAATTTGGTCCTGTTCCATGAACTATAAAAATTTAAATACACTTGTCCATTTTGGAAGAGAAACTGTATAAGTGAGGGTTTTTTTCTTTTTAAAATTAAAACTCGATAGTTTCATAAAAAAAGACTACAGTGTGCAAAGGTGAAGTACATTGTTTCAGATTATATGCTGGGGTATATTTAATCTGTTGGTTTTTAAATCTATTAATAAACTTAATGTTTTGTTCTGCTGTATCTGGGCTCTTTTTTGGTAATAGCCATCAATGGTGAAAATTATAAGGACTTCATGGAGGCTGCAAACATTTTTCTTCCAGTAAAAGGCTGGGGGTTTTTTTGGGTTTGGGTGTTTTTTAAGTAAAGGGGGCAACCAGGACAGTAACTGAACAACCAAGGATGTCCTCCACAGAAGCCCTGTGTGAAGTGAAAGGTCATTCAGAGTTGGAGCTCGTTTAGCGTAGAGAACAGGAAGAATAAGATATTGAGTGTAATTTAAAACAAGCACCTCTTTTAACATACCGATTCAAAGGGTACCGTGCAGCAACAGGTCAGACCCTCTCCTCCTTGGCTACTGAGTAATCACTCGTTATTTGTTTCCGATGTGATCATTGCTGAGAGGCGCAGCCGAGCCGGGCCTGTGGGTTGCGGTGAGTGGCGGGGCGGCCGCCGCCTTTCCGGAGCCGGGGCCCTGCCGGCAGCGGGCGGCGGGCTCCCTCTGCAGCCCCGGGAGAAGCTCTGTGCTCGCTGCCGAGCTGCAGGGACGCGCTTCCCTCTGTTCTGAGCGGCACCTTTAAATTTCTTCTATACGGGCACGGACCCTGCATTCAAGCAGTTCAAATTTCGTGCTCCTTAGTGTTCCGAGTAAAGGTATTGTTCAGCCAAGTGTTATTTTGTTGCTAAAAGCACCGCGCTTTCAGATTTGGTACGGTATTTCAGTCCTTAAGGTATGCAGACTTTCAGATTGTTCTGAATGTCTAAATCTCAAAGTGGAGCAACTGATGGAAAATGGAAACACTGTGAAGTTCGTATCCGAGAAAGTAATGTGATTGCTGTTAGTAGTTAGTTACTAATTATGGTAATTTTACAAATCCCAAGTATTGAATGGATATGGATATATGTTCTTTAGGTATCTTGGGTTTACTACACAAAGAACATCTCATGATATTATCATATCACTGCTGTACTGCGGATGACAAAGGAAAAATTAAAATTTTTATGGGGCTATTTTTGAATGCCTTACTTTCTGTTATTTTTGATGTTTTTATCTGTTTGCTCTTACATTGCTAAAAACATGAACTGCGTCTGCAGTGCTTTAGTGGAGTCTGTGTGCGCTGGCATGGTATTACAGTATGAAAACTTAGGAACCTCTCAAACATCTTTGTAGCCCTCCTGGGGAAGAAGCAGCAGTTAAAAATCCCCACGATAAAACAGGACCCTGGATATTGTAAAGCCTTGCAGGAAGAAGGAAAAACATGGTACATATAGGATGCAGAAAAACAGACTAAAAGTTGGTACAGTTTGCCTGGGCAGGCTCTTTCAGCAGAGGGCAGTACTGGCTGGGTTGGCTTTAATATCCCAGGGCTGCACAATCACAGGCAGCAGGATGTGGATGTGCCAAGCTGGTCTCAGTACAAGCTTTCAGCTGAGTGCGTTTGTAATAGGTGGCTGGAGGGGGGCTGTGAATAGGTTTTGGAACACCTGTGTAAAATGACAGTCAATCCAGTATTACAAGATGAAGTTCTGTTAGTCACTTATCCATTCCTGCTGGCAGGGTTGCTGTATTCTTTGGTTACCAGCCCCTTGTCCAGGTGAATCTGTCTGTGATCCCCTTTTTTCCTGATTGCAAAGAGAGTAAGTCCAGTGCATGGGGACCACCAAACAAGGTGAAAGCAAACAACCAGGTTGGAAAAGGTGTTCTGGACTGCTGCTGCTGCTATCACCTGGCTCAAAGCAGGATGATTATTGCATTGCCACAAAATATAACCAGCTTTTCAGAGAATCATCCAGGTTGGAAAAGATCATTGAGTCCAACCTTAGACCAAACACCACCATGCCAACCAAACCGTAGCACTAAGTGCCATGTGCATTCACAAACAGCTTTAGGGACAGTGATTCCACCACTTCCCTGGGCAACCCATTCCAGTGTTTAACCACCCTTTCAGTGAAGAATTTCATCCTGATGTGCAACCTGAAGCTCTCCTGGCACAGCTTGAGGCTATTTCCACTTATCCTATCACTTGTTTCCTGGGAAAAGAGACCAACCCCCATCTGGCTACAACCTCGTTTCAGATCCTTATAGAGAGCTATAAGGTCACCCCTGAGCCTCCCTTTCTCCAGGCTAAACCACCCCAGCTCCCTCAGCTGCTTCTCATAAGACTTGTGCTCCAGAACCTTCCCCAGATCTGTTGCCTTCTCTGGGCTTGCTCCAGCACTTCCATGTCTTTCTTGCAGTGAGGGGTGCAAAACTGGACACAGGACTCAAGGTACAGCCATTTATTTTCATTTTATTGGTAGTACCCCACTGCTTAAGTGGTGTAAAATCCAGTTAGGAGGTTATATTACTGTGTGATTGATGAAAAAGTGTCAATGTCAAACAGGTCATTAATTGTAAGCTCGGTTTGAAGTCCTTTTCCCTCTGCAGCCTGCTGGAATATTCTAGGCATCTTCCACAAGGTGGAGCTTTAAGACTCTGTGGCTGGGAATTTTTCCGTCTTGACTAATAAGCAGAAAGATGAATGGAGTTTATGAAATCTTATAAAGCAGGTATTAACCGACTGTTGCAACACTTTTCAAGAAAGAGAGTAAGTTTTAGAAAAAGCAACAGACTCAACAGATATTTTGGACTGTAATATGTCTGAGTCACTGGAATTAATGTTGTGAAAGAGAAAAGGAAGGATTGGAAAAAATAGTTCTCATTACTTATTTATTATTTTGGTATTACTGTTTCTTTGCTTCCAAACTGACTTGAAAGGTAGGCAGAACTAGATAGAGAAAAGCATTATCAAAATAGTTGCTAACTCTTCATTTGTCAGGAGGAGGTTTTTTTTTATTTTAAACAGTCCTACCGTAAAATAAGAGAAGGAAGCTATAGATAACAGCTATTCTGATAGATTAAAAAAAGGGAGAAAGCTATTTCTTTCTTTTGTGCAGCTGTCTTTTCAAGAATGAGCTATGTATGCCTGTTCTCCAGAAGAGCACATTTTTCTGTTTTTCCCTCTGCCTGCCAGAAGTTGCATCTTGCTGAATTCTGGAAAAACGCTACTGGTATTTCAGGCTGTGTTTCAGTAATCCGTTATCTTGGGCTTCCCATGTTTCTTTGAGTATCCGAACTGTCTTTTACTCTATTGCCATCTTGTCGGAAATCCCCTGCTGTTGATTTTGTTGGAATGGAATTCATCGTCTGCTCGCTGCGCTGCTGCTGGTAAGGCAATTTTATACATTAACTAGCACAGACGTGTGTGGACATGAGCTGGTACTGTGCATAGAGAAGATGGGAAGGAGTTTAGCTGAAGAAGGGGAAGCAGGGCTGGATGAAGGAATAGCAGCAGGGAGAGAGAAAACCAAAATCCCGAGTGTCTTCCCTATCCAGCTTTTCTACCTCAAGCTAGCCTGTTCTGATGATAACAATGTCAGTAATCTATTTTTGCCACGTCTCTTTGCATGAAACAAAACTTGAGGATAGGAGAGGTTTACTGAACACTAATTGCAAGTGCTTTTTCCCCTCCTACCTTTCTTCAGTCAACTCCTATGTTGCCTTCAATGTGTTTAGACCAAGAGACTTTATTAGTACTTCCTCCAGAGTCTATCTTGTCACTCTGTGCTTGACTTGAGTTGCAGCTGAAGTTGTGAAACATTTTTTCAGTTTCAATCATGTTGGTTTTTTCATGCTTTGCAGGTGGTGTATGCAAGAGATGAGAAATTGGCTATGATTTTTTAATCTGTGTTTCAGGAGTTTCCCTAGGTTAAGTAGTAGGACTGGTAAGAACTTGGTGCAGAGACTGTGTATCAGGAACCCACTTTCTCCCTTTCTAATGTTACTACAGCCCCATCTGATGGTCCTCTCCAGTTTCAGGCACAGAAAATAGCATATGGCAAATGCACTAAAAGGCAGGTGTGCTTTATGCCAAATTACAATGAGTTAAGAGCCTCTCTGGACAGACTGAGTGCACCTGATTTCTCGACTTCATGTAGACTGATGGCTGAGCCAGTCTGTAATGCTTCTGCATCTTGCTGGATCTGTGGCAGAGCCAAATTTTTAAGCTTCAGTTTTCCTCAGATGCTATCACAGACTTGAGATGCTAAAAACTGTCTAAAATTTATTTTTCTCTGGGTTTCACTGGTTTTTTCCTTCAGGTATCCTTTTCATTTATTATATTCAAGTATCAGTTTGACACTAGCTGAGTAGATACAGTTGTTGGTATGGAAGATGTGGGGGACTATTTTAGCAGTTTGAAGAGCCCTTCTCTGTAATATAATATTAGGTTAGATTTCTGAGCCACAACCTCAGAACAGACATTTGACTTGCAAAAAACCAAAGTAATATGAGTAGGGTGGTGGAGTGAGCTTGAAATCATGGAGATTCCTCCCCCCCCCACCTTGTTACTTGGCATGTTGTATGGGCAGGAATTCTTGCCCTTCTCTCCTGCTGCTTCTGCCAGTGTAGTTGTGCAGTTTCCAAGGATTCCAAGTACTCCACCCATTCTCTTTATCAGCAATAGCAGAAAATACCTTTCTTTTCTGAAAAACACAGTAGTATCAATCACTTAAAAAGACTATGGATGTAAGCTTTTCCATAATCCAGTTTTGTGATTCCATAGCAGTCAGTTCTGAACTCCAATGGCTGTCTATGGGGTTGGGACAAAGGATTACTCTTTTCCCATTCAAAGAAATGATTTTGACAGGGAGTGCCGGGGTGAAGGGGGTTAATAAAGCCAAGGATATTCAGGGTGTATTTTACCAGGGATAAATACTTAATTTTTTATATATTACACAGGCCAATGATCTATTGACAAAACCACCCCAGGCAGACAGTTGAGAGGCATTCCTGTGTTGGTAACAGGATGCAGTTGTCTCAAAGCAAAGATTTTCTTAGCACTTATTAGCCAAAAGATCATAGTTGGTTTATTTAAAAGAACTTTGGTATGGAGCTATGGAAATAGCAACCTAAACCAGAGAAAACACATGGAAAAGGGTTTTAAATGTAGCCTAACCCTTGGAGAATGGCATAGGCAGTTGGTGACAATTTAACTGGATTCCCTTATGGTCCATTTTCAGTGTAAGTCCTATTTTCAGTATAGAATGTGAAAGAAATGCTGTGTAGCCATTTATTTAGCTTATAATCAGTGTGAGAAATCCCTCTGCAGCTTACAAAGAGAGAAGGGTGATAGTGGAAAATACCATTACTGGGAAGATAGATGCTATAATAAAATTGCCTGTGGCTTCAGCATCTTCTTTTTTCAAGTTTATTAGTCCATAGGGTTGGTGTCTCATCTTCTGTATGATTATCTTGCATTATTTTCATGACACTGGTAGACCTAGATGCTCATAAAACTGAGAGATCAGCAATATAAACTTTAACCTTTTGTTCCTGCTCTTCCTGCAGCCTGTTGGAGTTTCTTGTGCTGAGTTCCAAGATGCTGAGATGCAAGGAGAATGGTCATTGCACATTAAGTACTAGACTGATCTTAACTTTAAAAACAGAATTGAAAACAGGGATGTGGAAGTAATGCTTGAGTTCCAAGGCAGCAACCTCTTATTCCCACTGTCTTGCCAAAAATAGTGCAAAATTATTTGTCTGTTTACTTGCCCCTAGGGTTGTTACAGCTGCTGGACCAGGCATGTGCACTTCTCATCCTACTTTAAAAGCCACAACATGTAGAATTTAACAGCTAAAGCAGTTGTCATCTCCATTAATCAGAACGTGTTCACTTGTATTTGTTCTTCTGCACTGTGGGTGTATCCTGGTGGATGAGTGTCTGTCCAGGTGTCAGGGCAGTCACTGGCTTCTCTACTTTCCCTCAGTCACTTAAGCCCCTTGGCCTTCTGTGGGTATTTAAATTCCATATTGTTTTCTTTAAAGAATGACTAATTGTATGAGTTTTAAAAGGTTGGGGTTGTTTTCATTCCACACTCTTACTCTCCTATAAAGTTTTCTGGACACATGCTGGCTAGAGAGTCAGCCAGGGAAAGGTTGGTATGAAAGCTTACGCCAGGGGTGTCATCAGATGACACGGCATCAGATCAGAGGCCAGGTGTCCCATACAGCACTCGCTGGATTTTGTTCCACTCTGTGAACCACCCTCACAAGTCCAGCTTCCGTCTCGGTGTCTGCTTACTAAACCACTGACTTAAATAAAGAGAATCCATCTTCCCAGTGGCAAGGGGATGGGAGCCTTGGATCATAATGGGAGTGGTTTACTGTGTCCTCTTATGTTGCATTGACCCTACAGCTGATGGACTTAATGTTCTATGATTTGAGTACCTGGTCCATTCCACCTGTGTTTTATGTTTCTCATATTAGATAAGGTGGTTAGTAGGTATTGTTGGTGGTTGGTAACTGATTTCAGTTTTAAATATCATAATTTCTAGGTCAGATTTTAAGTTGATGTAATTAGGTGATATGTAATTAGGTGGTAGCCAGCCATTGACTGTGGATGTATATATTGAATCAAATAATTTCTGATGAAGCTGCACCTTTTTTAATCTGTTGAGGAACTAAAGAAGGGAAGAGATAAAACAGGAACTTAAAACCAGTTCATCAGCTACACCCATTACACAGTAAATGACTGTAAATCACACAGTGGATATTTCATAAGAGCAGATAAATCTCAATAAGACAATCCTAAATGTTTGTGGGAGGAGCTGTGGATATTATCATATATAGTTAGTATATAGTTAGTGTATTATCCTAACAAGCAAACAGATCACACCTCTTAAATGAAAGGAGTTATCTGGAAAGGATTTGCACTATTTTGAGATTACATATAAATTTTTTATGGATGTCTCTGAAAAAGATTGTTTTCTAATAATGTACAAATGATAAGAAAAATAGAAACATAGTATGTGTGATGAAAATCTAGCCAGGGTAACTCATACTTATTTATTGGATTTTGTTTTCAAACTGTCCTATAAAGGAGTGGTGAATTTTCTTCAAGATATTTTTGTATGGGCTTTTTATTTTCTGGTCAAAATGAGACTAAAGAAACATCTCACAGGCAGTATTACGACATGCAAATGATGGAAGCAATAGAAGGACATAGTCAACTAGCTTCTAAAATCAGTGGTAAAAAACAAGAATTAGACTGAAAAATGCCAGTGTGATAGTAGCACTGCAGTGCCTCTAGACTGTGTTGCTTTTCCCCTCAAGGCAGATACGTTTTTATTTTGACCTTCGAATGACAAGGACATATTTTGCCTAATTTTTCCCACCACTTCACTGTTCTGTTCTTTTCCTTTCAGGTTCTGGATTTTTAAGGTCCTATCTGAAATTAGGGAATTTTTTGTGCTGTGGCAGTTTGGCTGTATCTTCTCCTTTCCTATTCCTGTTGGGTTTTACTGAAGTTCTACAATTTGTTCTTTCTCTTGCAGTTCATTTCCTAAAGTAATCTTTCTAGCCAAGAGCTACATTAGAGCTTTCCTGACAGCTCCAGTCTTTAAATGAGGAACTGGCTTTGCTTACTTCATTTGATTTTAGAATAGTTTATGCCTAAATGTATTCTACTCTGAAGCATACAGCTTTATTTCAGATTTAAACGCTCTTGGCTCTTGGAAATATTGCTTCATTATATCTATAAAATAAATCAAGTAATGTCATAGCCTTTGCTATGAATAGAGTTAAAGGAGTCGTGAATAGATCTTGCTGAAATTTATGAAAGTGTTGTTCATGAAGCTTCACTTGGAAACAAAAAGGAAAAAGGTTTTAATATTTCTTCTTATTTTGGTAAAATTTTTAGTTTCTCAAATAAGGGATGTCAGTCATTTTCTGAAGCTTGTACATGAATGTATAATGTTGGTGAGAGGGACGCTCTGTTGGTCTTTGTGATTACAGAATAATCTGGTTCTGTTGTCTCAGAGATAAGGACTAGTGATCTGCGAGAGTCAGAGTTTGAAAACAGTTCATTGTAGGGTGATGATCCTTAATGAAATTGAGTAATAAACTTGTGTTTCTGTCACATTTCAGAAAACTTCCTGCAGATGACAAGGATCAGCAGGACTCAGACCTGTCATCTACCTTTTTCTTCTACATCTGCTTGTCAAAGTAGCATCTGCTTTGTAGTAAAAACTGAGGCTCTGGTTGTCTGTTCAGACCCCTTTCCTTTGCCCTTTTATTGGCTTTCTGCAGCTTTGTAGGGAGTAGATTGTATAAAGTATGCCCCTGGAAAGCAGAGGCCGTTAAAAGGTTTAAGACAAATTTGTTTGAAGACAAAGAGGGCATTGAGGAAAACTGTGGAGAGGGATTGAAGGGCTTTTGCAGCGCAACAGAGCCTTGTCTGTGCAGGACTCAGCCTGCCTCCCAGTTCCAGCAGGCTGCTGAGAAGCAGGCCAAGAAAAGACTCTCCAAGACCCTGTTCCCTTCATCTGTAGTCTGCCATCTGGACAGAGGATGGCTAGAGGGTTCCTGGAACGTATAGAAAAGAATCTTGAGGGCTGAAAATAAATGCCACTGGAGACAGGAAGTGTCTGAGACTAGGAGGGTTGGAGGAGGGGAGCTGCTCTGGGGGTCACGGTGCTGGTAAGGGTGAGGGGCAGATAAGGAGAGCTGCTGTGTGCTGCATTAGAGGGTGCACAGCCTTTCCTTCAAGCTGTGAATATCACTCCATTTACTGCTTTAGATACTTGAGGGCATCTTAGTTGTTCATTGCAGGGGTTCATCTGAGGGATTTGGATCTCCTTCCCTTGTACAAAAAGTCACTTAAATTTGTAGCCCTTGGCATATTAGGGACTTTCAAATTGGACGGGTTTATAGAAAGATAAAGTGGTGCCAGCAACTCTGAAGTCTGATCTTGGTGTTGCCATGAAGCTCTATGTTGCTTCAGCCTGGTTTTTGGTGGGGTCTGTTGCAGTCAAGTTAGATGATGTTACTGACTGAACAATGTTCTCCTGAATTATTTTTCTCATGTAGGAAAGTCAGTGAGCTACAATATTTTATTCCTTTAGTGTGCTTTAATAAGTATTACAATACTGGAGAATAGTGTTATTCTTTTCTGAATTATGAGGGTGGCACAGCCCTTGTATTCTTCTCAGAATGGCAATGTCAACTAATCATATCACCCATCTTTTCGTCTTATAAGAGCCTCTTAAACCTCCAGAGAAATCTGAGTGAGAATTCTTTGCATCACCTGCTTTGCAGTTTTAAGGGTAACCAGCCAGATAACTGTGAATGTTTTTTGCTTTGCGTGCTGGCCCCTGAGTATTAAGTTGAAACGACGTAAGTTTTCATTTCTCAAGATGTTTCAAAGAATGTGGTCATGGAAGCAGCTCCTTCCTATTACTGAGCTTTTCAGTGCACACAATAAACATCTCTTCATGAGATTTCAGGGCCGTTATCCTCTAGAGGATGCTCTTTGAAGGCCCAGGCACTGATGCCAGAGAAAGTTACACTCTGTGCATAACTGAGCAATTTTCCTTCACTTAACGCTTCTGAAAAATAAAAATGAAAAATGAGTGTGTCCTCAAGTATTTACTGTATATCCCCTGTGAAGGTGGTGGTACATTTCTTATTACTGACTTTGGCAGTGAAGTGTGCATCAGGTGTCAGCACTCACTGGCCTGCTAGAACTGAGCTGTAACTGAAAGCCTTTTCTGGGTAAGAGAGGAAGTTTCCAGAGCAGTTGTTTAATCACCTACATGTGCTGGCAGCCTTCTTGGTGAGATCACCGCAGGTAGTTTATGATTTGATTGAAAATTAATGGGGCAATTACAGCATGAGACCTAAGAGAAGATGCAGGTTTGGAGTGAGAATCATGTCAGTGCAGTAGTTTTCAGGTTCCTCACAGTACTTGTTCAGCAAATAAAAGCCTGTTAGACAAATCTTATTTGAGAAATTCTAATTTACATGTTGATTAATACCTCTGCATTTGAAAACCAGATGAATATTATAAACTTCTTGTAATGGAAAAAGTAGATCCTTCCACAGCAGTATCTTTACTGCTAGAAGGTTTATCCTGGTTTTGTTTCCCTCTACATTACTCGATATGTCATCCCTTAGAGTGTACCAGTAAGGACTGTAATTATTGCAGAGGCTCCACACACAGCCACCATTTGAATCTGTAATTAGGGGGAGTGCAGGCTTTCTGTGCTTAGGTTATGTTGTTCTCCAGCTGCAGGATGTATTTCCAACTCCACAGCACAGAGTAGAGCTGCATAGTGTTGCAAAGTGAAATACCAATTTATAGGTTTAAATGAAAAAAATAAAAAAATGAGTAGTGGATAGCATGATCTCTGTGCCAGCTCATTACTTTTCATATGACTGTTTGGGAAAGAAAAAATCCTGAATCCTTAAATGTCTTAGTATTGAATAGGGGTAAACTGGATTCTTTGCTAAGTTTAAGAGCTGTGTGGCATGTTCTTTTCATTTGCAAACTTTTCCCCAAATGTCATTAGTCCTTCTTCAGAGCAGCAGCTTGCCAGAAAAGGAATTTCAGTAGATTGTCTGTGTTTACTTGAGTCATTGCTGATTCTTTGCTGAAAGAAAATGTTTTCTGTTATGCATATCTCGTCTTGTTGTAAATCCTGTGATTTTTTTAGGTTGCTGCTGGACACTTCTGCAGCAATTTTGGAAATGTTATAACCTTTCTTGGATTGTCGTATATGTGTAATTGTGGCATAGTGCAGTATAACAACATGGGTAGGGCAGATCTTATAAGGAAAGAGCACACAAGTGATTTAGTGTAATTTTGAGCAAGGCAAAAAAAAATGTCTTCTCAAGAAGCTCATTGCATTCATGGCAGTTTTTTTACACCTTTGTTTCACAAGCAAAAATAAAGAAAAGACCTTTTAAACTGACTCTGTATAGAGAAGGACAAAACGCAGCATAAAGACTGACACGTAATTGTTTCTAATATGCTAGTCAAAACTTACTGCAGTCACACTTCCTCTCCAAGCACTTGCTGCTGCGCTTTTGTGGGGTTTGTCAAGTTTGTCACAAGAGTTTTTGGGGAGTACAATGATGGAATTTTAAGAGAATTCCTGCAGATAAAAGGTGGAATTTTATATTAAAATATTCATGCAAGCACACAATGCATGTGCCTTCTGTATAGCACATTACTGCTTTATTCCTGACCTGCAGTAGGAACTGTCTCGATGTTGTCATGGAGTCGCTGCAGTAGCAGAGTTCCTGGTCCCACAGAAAGGAACTAACTGGGGTTTGTGTGATTGCACCAAAATATGTGAACTGGGAGTGAAAAGGAATGAAAAAATGGCCTTGACAGCAAGCCTGATTCTAATGTGTGTGTGGGGGGGAAAACCTTGTAGTATGTAGACTTGAAATTATTTTGGTCAGTAAGTTAATAATAATGGTGACTTGTGTTAGCAATATTCAAGTGTTGCAGTGCTGTTTCCTAAGCCAGGTCATGAGTCTAAAATATCAACTGTTCTTTAGAAGATGGGGGAACTGGAAGGGGCAGAAAGAATAAAGGGATGAGACAAGGACTCTGGATTTAGAGTGTTTCACAGGTACCTCCATAATAATTTATTTGGCACTTGCAACTTCAGAGGTAGAGATAAGGCATCTCACATGATGATCCTAATTATTTGATGTATATATTCCCACAGAACTGCAGTGTATGAGGATAAAGAAATGCTGTTTAAAAAAAAAAAAAATGCCGACAGCCTGCAACAAAGCTTTATAAAAACTGTTATGTTTGGTATAGGACCAAAACTGGTAATGCTTCATAGAAAACTGAAGAGCCTCAGGTTTTTTACCACTTTGGAAGAATAAAGCTTTTCTTCACTTAAACTTCAAATGGTTGCATTTTAAAAGGTTAACAGCAGAAGTATTATAATAACCCTTTCTAACTTTCACTGCTCCAAGCTGAGCTTTATCTTATTTTTTATCAATGTGGTGAGGGTTTTTTTTGTTTGTAAAACAAGCAGATAATCCATTATTGTTCTAGGATGGAGAGTCTGGTGTTATATATCAATGGACTATAATTTTTCATTGAATTAGCTGTCAGGAGCAAAAAATAGGAGTGTTTTTGTGAATTATGATCTATCCCAAATTTTAAAACAAGAAAGGGGGTCGTGTGCAAGTTGACGTGTAATGATGTGTGGAGTTAAAGCATGATGAAGATTTTTCTTAATATTTGGAGTACTTGGAGGAAAGAAATGAGGATTGCAGGTTGGAGTGAAGGGCAGGTCAAAGCTGGAGAAGCCATGCAAGGCTAAGTTTGCTTTCTACCATTTCTTTCTAGGCCCTTTAAATTGTCAGGTGGGTACCTGAAAAACTGAAGGACCCTGTGCTGGTGTTTAATGTGAAAGAGAGTTTAATATAAAGGTTAAATACAGTCATGGAGTGAGCATGGCTGCAAATTACTGATAAGGAGAAAGCTGGATAGGTAGGGGAAGAAATGCCAGCTCTGCTGGAGGCAGAAAGAATTCCAGTTATTAGAAGTTTCCTTCTCTCCTCACCTGGAGCTGAACCTAGCAGTCTTTGCCTGGCTTGCTTGTCTGGGCTAGCAGAGCAAATGCCTAAAGATGCCTGTGTGTCCCACACTGAACCTGTGCCTGTACAGTCTGTGTGTGCAGCAGGCCTGCAGTCACGGACTGCTGGGTTTTGAAACTTGGCTTGGTTCACTTTAATGTACATCTTTTGGGGTATGTACTGCGCAGTACATATCTTAAATCCAGGGGGCAAAAAAATTTCCTCATTTGTTACTCTAGTCATATCCCTTAAAACGTTGCTCTGACTATTTACTTTTTAAAGTTTTGCTTATTGAACTAGAGGCAATTTCAGGACAACCTGTACTGTGTTTTGGTTTGGTTTTTTTTTTTTTTTTAAATTTTGCTTCTAGACATGATGGTTATAGGTGCTGATTATTCTTTGGTTTTACTTTTATTAAATTATGTGACCGTGGACATACAGCCAGGCTTTTTTTGCTAATTGATCCTTTGTTTTTTGTTTTATTAAAGTAAAGAAATGAGATTTACTCAGTGTAAGTGTTAACATTTCCTGGTAGATAGGCTTGCTCTGTGTCTTTAAGCGTCTGGCAGAAGATGGTGTCAGCAGGACGAGGGCATAGTGTGAAAATGGCCTATTATGAGCTACTCAAGATACTGGAGTTTAAACTCTTACTCATCAGCTCACTGTACTATTTGACCCCAAGCAATTTAATCCGTTTTTGTCCCATTCTGTTGCCTAAAGCTGAAGAATGCTCCACATTGCAGAGATGTAAATGACCTGGCTAATGATGTGGTAATTGACCTTTGAAAATAGCATGCTAATTAGTGTAGTTTTTGCTTGCGTCCTGTTCACAGCACTGCACGCAAGACTGCTTTGATTACTGTAGCTTAGTGACTTTAAGGAAAATTACGTGAACTTGCACTAAAAATCCAAGCAAAATAAGGAAGTAAACAACAACAGCAACAATAAGATATTAGATAAATAGTAGATATTACAGAATAGCATGTAAGGAAAATCACCCTTCTCAATCTGCTGTACAGGCTCTCCTTTTGCCCATCTGATGGGAATTAAAAATTATCTTTAGAGTGGGTTTAATGGTTGACTTTGAAATTAATTATCCTGGATCATGAATGCAAACTAGCAACTCAGTGATTGTGACCCTAAACAGTGTGTTTAAACATCCAAGATTTAGGTAGAATCTCTGGGGTGTAAGTTGAAATTCTATAAGAAGAATTCTATTTTATGTGTATAGAAGACATGGCTCAAGCAGGTACCCAACCTTCTCTTGAAAATGAGGTCCCAGCCTCTGTGACCGTCGTGTGTGTTTCACTCACTGCAGTTAATGAAGCAGTGTTCTAATGGAAACAGATGAGTAGATACAACTAGAAAGGCTAAAACAGATGACTTTACTCTTAGTATTCCTTTTAAATCCTGGAAGAAGTAAAAATGGAATCCATAAAGAAGGGACTCATAACAAAAGTGCAGGCTTAATTAAGATATGTAGGTGGAAGAGATTTTTTGCGGGGAAAGAGTGGGCTAAGAGATGTGTATCCTTAGTCATGCTTGAAGAAAAAAAGATATTTAACCATCATATTTGCATGTGGGCCTAACCTGATGATGGTTAAAATCTTCCAGGAACACTCAAGAACCTTTCAAATAAAAGGATGTTAAAAACTGAAATACATGGTGGCTTTCAGGCAACTCTAACCTGTCATATGAAGTTTTTTGACTTCATTAATTTGGCAGGTAGGTTTTAAAACTTAAACTGAGTCACTCCTTGGTTTTTAGCCAAAACTGGTTCTCATCTAACCTGAGTCTTCAACATTACTCACTCCCCTTAAGTTGCCCTTCTTCTAAGTAATGGCACATTAAAAGGATAAGAATTCCAGTGGCAGCTATGAAATCCTGCTTTTAGTATTAAATTACTCCATCTTTTGCCAGGAGGAAGATGTTTCATTCCCAAGATTTGCTTTGTTCTCCCAGATCATCTGTTGCTACTGAAGAAGTATATTGATTGCTGTGTTTTTGAAGGTGTTTAAGATCAGCTCTCTAGGCTAAATGCTTTTATGATATAAGGCTGCATACAGGGATGGGATACATTAGGTCAGCGAGGAGTTAGGGATTGCTTTGCTTTGTAGGTTTTCCCATTGTGTCAGCTCGAGGGACTACTCTGTCAGTGGAAGGCTGTAAAAGCAGACGTGTGGCCAGGCAGCAGCTGTGCAAAGTGTGGATGAAATTTAGTGGTGGGTATACAATTTTTTATAGTATTTTTTTTTTTTTCACTTGAGAACGGTAGCATATAAAGTAAGAATCTGTTAGGCTTTGTCTACCATATTGCCTTGAGAGCTGAACTCCATGTTCAGCAAAAATCTTCAGAGAAGGTCTGTGTGTACCCAGATGACAGCATGAAGGGCAGTTATTGGGAACTCAAATGCAGCTTCTCTCATGTAAGAGGTATTTTGAAAGGCAGGAGGCCTAGGCACTGAGGTTTGAATTGAGAGTTGAGGATTTCTGAATTGCGTTATTCTTTCTTTTGGTGTTTGGCTTTGCATTAGTCACTTCATCCCACTAAATCCTAGACTCTGTATTTTGACTGCCCAAGTGCTTCCCAACGTGGTGTTATTGCTGCTTTACACTTTGGGAAAAGAGAGATGCCAGAGTGGAAGATGCCAACTGGTGGATGTAGCAGGGTTTTCATTCCTGGTCTTAAATTGTTTAAGTATCAGGGAGTATTTTCTAGCTGGCAGCTCTCTGATCTTGAAAGTCCAGTAGAGCTTTACTTCACATTCACTGCTGTGCCTGAGCAAACAACGAAAAGGCACCGCGCGGATGGTGCCCTGTGATGTCTTATCCTCAGTAATGGGGACAGACAGAAACAGCACTGACTTTCTGATTCTGTTTCCAAGTAGTTTCCTTTTATCTGCTTCACTTTACAGCCATTTCCTCCTGGGTCTTTCCACTGTAATGACTGCAACAATCACTGACACAGGTTACAGGGATTGAGGGTTTTTTTCCAAAGTGCTGTTAAAATTTCCAAAAGTGCTATGTAAATGTTAGTCAATGTTCTGATCCTCTCAAATATGAGGTCCAGACTCTGACTGGGGTGAAGTATTCTTGCCTTTCTTTGAAGGATGGATAACTGGGCTTATGCCTGGGATTTGTCTACAAAGACTTTTTGTTGAACATTTAGGATCTAGCAAAAATGTGAATAACAGCACCTGAAGTCAAATTTGGCAAGGGCTTTGCTAGGATCACCTAGAAAAGCCAGTGTTCAAATGATTTATGTTGCTGCCTTTGCCATTGACACAAAAAGTATTTTTCACTTAGCACTTCATTTCAGAGAAGCTGTTTCATTATGTCCGTTAATTTGAAGTACAGAATAATCTGCAAAATAATATTGTATTTGTTTGTTTTGAGACAGTCTGTTTGCTTCTCTCTGAAGGTAAAGCATAAAGGATGTCTGATAAGTGACTCTACAAATGCAGGATGATATTTTTTATGATCTGAATTTATTCCTGATATACTCAATTCTCCACTTTTGTCCTCTTTTCATACCAGTCAGCAACTGATAGGTTAGTTTAAAGCTTCTGATAGATTATCTTAAAGCTTCTGAGTTGTGTTGCTTTTACACTTTTTTGTGGCTAATCTTTGGTGTCCCACCCCCAGTACTCCCAAGCCCCATTTCCCACACAATTCCTTAGGTCAAAACCGACCATATTCCATGGATGCAGAAGTGTTCTTTTGTTGAGATTTGTACTCGATACTGAAGTGCAGAGAGTTCATCAGTGTGCCCCTTACCAAGTAAGCATTTTTGCTTACTTTTGCACAGGGCTTTCAGACCCATCTGAATTAGGAACTGCAGAAGAACAACTTATTGGCTGCCAGATTTGTCCTCATTTACAGGTCCAAATGTTAAATTCCTTGAATAAATAATTTTCTGTAATTTATAATACTTGGCAATAAGAATATGTATCAGCAGTCTGAAATTTGGATTGAAGTAAATTTCCTTTACCCTTGTGTGAGAGAAGCATTCCAGAGTCCCTTCAGTGCGTCCATGCAGTAGCAAGGGTGATAATGGAAGAGATGAATGAATCTTTGAGGCTACTGGGGAGGATGTGCAAGACCAAGCTCATAATCAAGTTTAAAAGGAGATTCAGAGTGAGGGCCTGACACTCCTCATTTGTTTCAAATTTAAAATATTGTAGTGACTGAGCACATAGTTATTGTATACCTGTTGTACTCACCTATATATGGCATGTGATCTGTTTTATAAAACTGACATGTGTTGTTCTTTTCCAGTTGTACTTCCTGATACCTCTTGTTTTTAATGATTTGTTCTGTATTTGACCAAAATTAAAGCCTATTTCTAGTATTTAAAGAATTTTCCTTCCTTTCCTTTTTTAAGGGTTCTCTATAAAAAAAGTTTTACTTGTTGGATATAAGGGTTTTGTATTGGAATCTGGGTTCTGTTTCATTATTAACAAAACCAATCTAGTTTTAAACTTTTTTCTTTAGTTGAAAAATTGCTTGTAGCTTTTAGCACCTTGGTGTAAGACCACTTGGCTAAATTAAAAAAAAAATAGGAAAAAAGGAAAGAAGCCAGTTGTGCCATAGAAAACGTGACTATTTTTCTTTCTGCTTGTTTTGTAGGCTTCAGGGAGTTGTATGTGCCTGATCATGTTTAATTTTAGCTAAAGCCTCTTTCTCAGAAATATCTCTCCTGTTCTCCCTCTGTGGTACTTCCAGACTTCTCCTGGATTGTATCACTAGCTAAATTTTGCAGCAGAGACTTTTATACCGACTGGGACTTTGGGTGGAGCATGTTGGTAACTCATACAGTTCTTTCCTGTTCTTGGGCTGAAGGGGCAGTGCCTGCTCTAAATTACCTGCTCGCTGCTCTTGCCAAGAACATCAATCTTCTCTTACTATTTTTTGTGTTACTTTATGAGCCTTCCTTTGAGATGGACAGAGTTTTGGGGGCTGATCTGAATGGGGGTCTTCATGCTCTACAGCCCTTTGCCAGAGTTCTATAAATACCTGCTGTCCCCGTGCCCATCTGCATGAATCAGGGCAGCCTTCACCTCCCACTGAAGAATTTCTTTTGCCGCAGTAGTTTTGTTAACCCTGTGTAAGGACCACTCTCTAACCCCAAAATTAATTACTGAATTCTGTCCAGCTGCTTCTGTTTTTAAAACCTAAAACTCATTTAAAGTAAGTTAAAAAGAATGCACTTGAGTACCGTGAAGTCCAATACCAAGCTTTACATTACATTAACTCTTTTGGACAGTCCTTCCAAAGAGCGATGTGTCTGTGTTCATTTGCTCTAAGCCTATCTCCAGGAAACTGCCCCAAGTGGGGGACCAAAGCAGGCAGTGTGCCAGAGGTTTGTGTTTCAGACGGTTTGGCACATGCTGAAAGCTTGGTCTTTCCTGTATTAAGCCATGGGCAGATGTCCATTAAGAATGATTAGGCAAATTTATATAAAGGCCTTGTAAAATAGTGTGTGTGGTTTTTTCCTTTCTTTTTTTTCCCTCGTCCCCTATCTTCTTACTTGAGACGTTTTGTGTGGGTGTGTATTTTTTTCTAAACTTATAAACCCTGGCTTTTGCCCTGGTCCGGTAGAAACTGCTCACCCACCCTTTTCCGTTTCCAGGCGGATTGCTGTTCTGTTATTACAGTTCTGTAACTTTCTCCAACACTGTCCTCGTTTGCTTGTTATAAACAGCCTGCAATAACCCTTTCAGTGCTGCTGGCATTTTTGCTTTAAATCATGATTGCCTGTTGTATTCATTAGAAAAAACAGAACAAAAATCTTCTCCTAAAATGCAAATTAAAGACTTCTCCCCTGTTATGGCTTTCTGTTTACATATACAAAATGTGTTATGGCTTCCATTTGGATATTGACCATTGTAGTGTCCCCACACAGGACTGTTTTTCTTTCTTTTCAATACTAAGCCAAAATCTCCACTGAAATGGGACTTCTTTACAAGTTTGGCAGAGAAATCCCTTCAGCTCTGAAGCTGAGGCAGCACTATTTTCACATGCCAAATGAATTAGAAGAATTTGGGGATAACATCTACATCTAGCTATGTCTTAAGAGTCAATTTTCCTGTTCTCCTTCTCCTCTTTTACTTTTTATTCCCTATCAAGCAACAGTTGATAGTAATCTGTACGATTTTTGTTTCTCTAATATCAGTGTTTAAATTAAGCCTAAATTACCTAAGTAGTTAGGAAGTCTGTCTAAGTAGTAGTAGTGGAAGTAAAGTGAACCTGGCTGACACACTGTTTGGTGCAGTGCTGTAAGTGTATAATCAGACCAGAAAAGCAGCCTCAAATTTGTTTCTTGTAACAGTTCAGTATTTCATTGATTATCTTGGGAATTAACTTGGACAGTCCTTAAATGCAAGTTATGATGCAAGACAGCAGAAAACAGGGTTAAACATTAGGTTAGTGGGTATTTTCCAGGAGAGAGAGAGTAAATTGTTTCTTCAGTAGTCAAATAGATGAATTCAAATAGATTTTTCAAAAACATCAGAAGACCAACAATATGCCTGTAAAATAACAATATATATACTGTAGAAGTAACTTTTTAACACTTGTGAAAACCGTGGCTCTGGAAAATAGGGTACATATGGGCACTCTGTCTCCTCTCTTTCCTGACCAGATGTGGAGAACTGAGGTTGCTAGTGAGTATTTCTTTTTAGATGTAGAAAGATGTTTCATTCATATGCTAAGCTCCCCCTGGATGAATAATTAAGCTCTGAGTGTACTGTAAGTCTGTCCAAGTGGTGGAGGACTGGCTATTCTCTTCTGTACTCAGCCTTTTACTTAACATGTACATTTCCTTATTAAATGGGAATTTATTTAATAGTAATTGAAATAGATCTTTTAATGATGTTTTCAAAGCTCAAAGTAGCTGGGACACGGTTGGAAATGGTAAATCATCCATGCTAATTTATGTTATCTAAAGAACTTCTCTTTGAGCTAATGTCCAGAGTAACTAGGCCAAATGGTCCTGTTGAAATTCCCCTTGGAAGCGGAGCAGTAATTGGATGAATGTTTAGCCTGTGAACAAAAAATCCATGCTAAAGTTTATGGATTCTGCTTGGGAAAGGGAATAAAAGAGAAGCAGGCTGTAAGAACACTTTATTTGTCAGAAGGGATCTTGAGGAGACATAAAGATATTTTTCCTCCTCCCATGTGCCTTCACCACAGCGAGGATGATTCACCATGTGTATGGTCTCTGGAATGCGTACGTGTAGGGAGAGAGAGGAGAAGAGGATTTCTTTAGGTGCAGCTAATTGCAAATACTGTAGGAGATAATGTCTATAGCACATTGCCTCACTAGGTAGTTGCCTATTCAACAAGTTTTATCATCTTTATGTTGACTAAAAATAAGGGGCTTTTTAATCTCTGTTAACAAAACACGTTTCTCCAGAAGACCTCTCTGAAGCAGAAATTCATTGTTTCTGAAGCAGTTGTGTTGGCAAGTAGGCTTTAGCTGTATTTCTGTGGTAAGTTCTTTTGTCCATGATAGCATTTTGGGATCCCAGCATCGATGTGGCTGACTCTGGCTCTGATTGGACAGTTTATATTTAGTTGCTGGTTTCCTATAATAGTTTTCAGATGGAGATGTTAAAGAACACATACCCTTGTGCTGCTGTAATCCTGAAAGAGCATGGGGGAGTGAAAAAGAAAAATAAAAGGAATTGATGTCTTTCTACAGAAGTAGAGTTTGGAAAAAAACAGCAGCTGCTTTCAGCAGCAGAATTCTGAAATTAATTTTAAAAAAATTACGTAGCCAGTGAAAGCAAAATGCTCTGAAAGTCCATGGGTACATCACTTCAATTTTGTATCCAGGAAGGAGCTTAAAAAAGCTATGGGAAGGTCTGCTTTTTTTTTCTTTAATTACAAAAAATATGCTTCTCCAGTTGAGAATAGTAGTCAATTGCTGTTAAGTAATAGTTATCAGACACCACCTCATGACAGCTCCTGTGCACCTCCAATACAAATTAGTCAATACCCAAAGAAAGCCCAGTGTCATATATATTCAGTTATACTGTCAGATGTATCTTTTATTTCCAGTAAAGCTGCAAACATACCGGAGCCTGGATTTTACTCTGAGCCTGGACTTAAGGCGACCTCTCTAAAATCTCATATTCCAAGAAGAAAACTGAGTACAAGTTTTCATTTGAGATGGGTTTGCAGAGCATTTAGAAATTATCTTCACCTAACATTTTTTATTTATTAGCTTTATTTTAAAAATTCTTTGAATTATTAGCCAAATAAGTCATCCTAGTTTACTTTGATAAGCTTCCAAGAATGTGTCTCTGCTTTACTCAGCACTGGTAAGTAGCTGCCTGCAGGGACCTGACTTCTAGCTCTTCCCTAGTCTTAGTGAATCCTGGCCAGGTCCTGAGGGACAGCAGGACTTGACCACAGCAACTGGAAGAATTAGGCCCTGGTGCCAGCCAGTATGTAGGCAGGATCTCTGTAAAGCTGAGAAGAACATGAAGTATGATTCGTTCCCATGATGTATATGATAAAAACAGAGCACTGCCACCACTGTGCTCATAATGTATCAGACTTATTTGGAGTCCTGGCCACTCTAACTCATTTTGAGGAGGAAATTCTAAAGCATGCTCTTGCCTGGTTTGACTTGAGCTAGTTTGTGTCGTGCTTACACAGCATAATTTTCATTTTTCCTACCAGCTAGAACTAGGAGCAAATCATAGAAAGGTAGGGATGAAAGTCACCTGCAGAGGTCACCTAGTTGGTCCCCAGCTCTGGAGCAAGATCATCTCAAAGGCCTGCAATAATGCAGACTGTCATCTATTCCTGTACTTAAAACTCAAATACACACACATACCAAGCAAAATAATACTATTTTGGTGTGTTTCTTGCTCAATTCAAGTGCCTTTGTGATGGACAGAGCAGGAAGAACATTTTGTTTCCTTTCTCTTTACAGCAGTGTTCTTACATTCTTAGAAGGTGTTGTCTTGTTTTCCTCCCTCAGTTTTCACATTTGGAGGACAGATAATCTTCTTGATGCTCTCTGGGCTCCAGCTAATTCTGCATCTGCCTTCAACTAGCGTGCCATGGGTTGAGCATGGTGCTCCCAGATTAGGCCTCATAAATGCTGAGAATTTCTGTCTTGCAGATACAGCATGTTTGTACAGCTCAGTCTCATTGCCTTTTATCAGCAGTTATCACGTTGTTGATTTCTTCAGCCTGTAATTCAGTGTAACTCTTTTTCTCTCAATATTTGTGATCTATTGTCCCTATATAGATATTCTTGATTACACCTAACTGTATAATCTGAGGCGCTTACAAAGAAATAAAGTATTTCACCTTTTTTTTTAAGCTGGTTTTCTATAACTCTTAAATTACTTAAAACGAAAATGCAGCTTGACAAGCATACTGTCTTTAGACATTTGAGCCATTCAAATAAGGATAATGTTTTATGCAGGCCAGAGTTCTACGGGATTGATTGCTTCCATCTTTTTAGGTAGTGAATATTTAATCTTTATATTTGTCTAGTGTGCAGTTTTCCCGTTATCCTAAAGCAGTTTCACCTAGGCCACAAGTGACAGTCATTTCAACATCCATTGATAAATATATTTTTCATGTGATTTATTACTTCAGTCGGTGTTGATCTGCGCACAGACAGTAAATGATCAACAACGATCTGAAGTGATTTTTGCCTTGTGTGGTAGACTCAGCAGACATTAAGCTGTGCAGCTGTTTGGTTCCCAGCTATCAGGGCATGGTGGGGTGAACAGAAAGGGGAGGAAAACAACCTCATCGGAGACAGTGCACTCCTGTGATTTATGCAGGGCAGCCTGCCCAGCACTGGACTGCTAGAGGATATTTTTCCCTGCAGCATTCGAGCGTGACTTTAGATCTGCCTGTTTTTAACCTACTGTAAGGAAAATAAACCTTTTAACCACTAATCGTATGTGCCTTTCCACATGTGTAATTTCTAACTTGATACTGGGGGGAGAAAAAAAATCCCCAAAACAAAAAAAGGCTGAGTGTTTGTTTTCTAGGGCTTCTTGTTTAGTTGCCTTGTGCTTTGAGGGTAGTGCTTGAGTAATAGTTGCAGCAGGGCTGGTGAGCAGGTGGGAATAGATCTGAAGCTGCTTGCAGGCTATTCAGAAGAAGAGCAGCTCGCTGATAAACTACAGCTTTCTACAAAATTTATTCTTGTGCATGCAGGGGAGAGCTTTGGTATTTTATAAAAAACTCTTTCTCTGTTGAGTTTTTTGCTGCTTTTCCTTAGTGGGCTCCAAGATCCTGTGAGAGGTACATTGGGGAGATTTTACACCTCCAGACTCCTGTTTGGCTGCAGGCAGTTTCCTCTGGGCTTCCTGCTCAGTGGCTTTGGTGGTGGTTTCACATTGTTCCCCACTGATGACTCAGGGAAACAGGAAAGAGATCCCCTGGTGAACGAAAAGCACAACCACCAAACAGGTGCCTGTATTCTGGTGTTGCAGAGGACAAACCACCTCATTCTGGACTTTTTCCTAAGATTCTTATCTGCAAATATGAGACTCAGGAGGAATGGGTCATACACGCTGAACGGGTAAGAAAGAGCCTGCATCCTCTTTTGAAACTTCATCATTAAAACCATGTGAAAACAGAAGCCTTTCTTTTCCTTTCTAGTGACGGGGTATGTGAAATAATGGCCATGACTTTTGTCTCAAAAAGAACAGAGGACCACAGCATAGGAAGTGTGTAGCTTATTTAGCTTGTTTTCTTCTGCATCTTGTTAGGTTTTCTTTTATAGTGCGTGCATGTGGTGGGAACAGGTTAGAGTTGTTGATATGATAAAATGAGGTGGGTCTGCTCAGTAAAGCCATGAAGCATTAGGAACTCTGTGATTCCCTAAGGAGTGCCTGTGGTAATTATTCTAAGTATTTTCCAGCTTCTAATACAAAAAAGAGCTAAGCTCATTAAATGTGATGCTCCCCGACATGGAATACAAATTACTTTAAATTTAGCCAGTCTGAAAACTTAGTCTAAGTTTTTACTACTTGAAATTACTACTCTGAGTTACTTTACCAGCTTTGTGGTTTTAAACACACTGATTTTATTTCTCTCTGATTGCTGTTACATCTTCTCAGTAACAGAGAATATACCATAACTGGAAAGACAATAATGAATGAAATATTCCCTGTTCAAGGAATCTTTTAAAAATTGAAAATAGAGAATTTTCAGGTGAATTTTTCTTTTTTAATAATTGCATTTGATTTTTATTAAAGCAGATTCTTGTGTGTCTTCATATGATGTAAGTTTAGTTTCTGAGCACAGCTTAGCTGGTCAGAAGAGGACTCGTGCTTCCACTGCGCAGTGATAACTGTTTATTTGCAGTTGGCAGGTGACTTGACAAATGAAGAAAGTTGTTAGTCTTGGAGTGTCACTTTACTTAGCTGCTTTTAACCCTCTGTAATGAGTAAGTGCTGTGGTAAGTGCTGCAGTTGCCTTAGTGCTGTGCTCCTGAAAAGCCCAGATGTGTTTCAGATGTGCCTCAGAGTCCAGGTGTGCAGACTCACCCCACAGTGCCTCGTTGCTTTAAACTCATGGTCCATGCTGCAGCTGAGTGGCAATCCCTGCAGAGGAGAGGCAGAGAGCAGCCCAGAAGGATTGGGAATACTTTGGCAGTGTTGTTCAGCTGGACTGCACTGGTTTTTGCCTGCACTGGTTTGCACAGTGGCACTTAGAAGGATCTTTTGCTTTGCCAAAATATGTTTAAATTTGATTTTTAAAATTCTGAAATTTTATTTGGATTGGGTTCTCTTAATGTCAAAGTAGATGGGTGTTAACATCTTCGTGGCACATCCTTAACATTTTTTAATGACTGTAATAAAAATGCTATTACCTGACTGCATACAAGATCAAACATAGGTGAAAGTTACTACCTTACAGTGTTTGGTTTTAAGCTGCAAGATGAATTTGTCTCTCAGTGGAACTGGGTTTGTAGTAGATAGAGGCTAAGAATATATTCTCATTAACCTGGCTTTTTTTCAGAGGTTTTTGACCTTTGAGAGATTATCTTGGAGAGTCAATTAAGAAATGATGCTGAAAAGCAAAAGGTAATGGATATTGCTTATGTTAAAGGCATGTTTTAGATTTTAGTTACAAGAAGCACAATCTTTAATTGATTTGAGTTTTATTAAAAATGAATGCATGGTAGAGAACTTCAGGGAAATACATTGTGCAAGATCATCCTGTGCATCTTCTCTGCCTTGTTCTAACTTGCAAGATGATGCATAATCATTTTAAGGAATTTCACTTGTTGTGGCCCAGTGTGTACCTGGCATTACATTTTACAGCAAACATTTAACTGGAAGTGTTATATTACAGTAAGTAAAACCAGTGGCACCCAAATGCTTGCATGAAAAAGAAGCTTCAGCTATGAGTTTGTGGGAGACTTTCATATTATCTGATTCTAACATGCTGATGTGCTTTACTTTATTAAACAACAGATGCTGAGGAGTGAATTTATCTAATTAAGGAAATTCCTTTTATGTTTATCTCTTGCCTAGATGGTTTAATAATGCAAGGTAATGGAAAAAGAGCTTCAAGTATGTTCTCCTCTTTAGCCTAAACTTTTGCCATGTCAGCAGAAAAGCTTGTTTTGATCTTCAAGGGTTTTTGTTTGGGACAGCGTGTTCCACTTGTCAGGTGGAGAGGCACCCTGTTGTGCAGGTCACTTGAGGAGAGGGGAGCTCCTTGGGGTGGAGTGTTGTAGGGCAGGTACAGCTGCAGCAGGTACCTGCACATGCAGGGGACATAGTTACTGTGGGAGTAATACAGTATTATTACAGTGCAGTGCATGAAAACATTTTTATAAAAAAAAAACCCCAAAACCCCCAAAACCAATCTAGAAAAAAGGGGGTTGTAAACAAGGAAGTGTAGCAAAGTCATCATGATAATAAGTTTTTGCATTGGATATTGGTCAGGCTCTGATGGCAGTTGTAAACTCATAAATGGGGAGAGAGATTGCAAAGATACTTGAAGATATTTTCAAACCTAATACCAGCAAAAAGCCTCCCTTGCCTCGCCTTTCTGCTGATCCATCGCACCTCTTAAGTGTAAGAACTGTACAAACATAAATGGGAAACACAACTGAAATCCAGAGTTTCACTTAGAAACAGTGATTTATAGATATTCTTTGGGTAGGACTTGGGCATGTTTGCTCTTGCTTCTTGAAGTGGGTAATGGTTAGGTTTGTGAAGACAGAGGGGTCTGGTGCTGACATTCATCAGAGGACACTGAGTTAGAAGACCCCCTTTATCTTGCTGAGACTGAGGTAGAAATCTTACTTGTCAGCATCTCTTGGACCATATTGTTAAGTCAGCTTTGCTGTTGTGTGCTATCCTGCCATATGCTGATTGTATTTCTTTGCATTTCAAAGTTTCTTTGTATAAACGATCTCTTTTGAAGGTCATCTTAGCTCGGGAGATATTCCTTTATTTGCTCGGTGCTGTGTTGTGACACAGTGACACTGAAAAATGCACTGGCACTGTAATCATTTCAACATCAACTTTTTCTCTTTGCAATTGCTATTACTTT
Source organism: Platysteira castanea (assembly GCA_013397175.1). Lineage (NCBI taxonomy): Eukaryota > Metazoa > Chordata > Aves > Passeriformes > Platysteira > Platysteira castanea. Next base: position 817,053 of record VYXC01003453.1, read on the forward strand.
TGTCTTCTCTTGTCCCTTTACCATTTGGAATTAATGATACTCAGTGTAAGTCTCTGCAGGCTGTTAGGGTGTCAAATAACAAATATTGTTTACTACACATCTATTTCCTCTTTTTCTCCTAATGACTTGAGTTTAAGGAAGGGTGTAAATCCAAGCATGCATTTCACAAGACCTCAACGCACCCAAAACAAATATGCAGCTTGAACTTTGGTCGTGTGATCTAAACTTCCTGTGTCTTTTAGATCATGATGTACAAACCTATGCATTCCTATAACCTTTGTGGTGGTGCAGACGGACCTGTGCCCTTCTGATGTCCCTTCACAATGGCCATGCCCTCTGCAGGAAGGCTTTGCTGCAGTGGGAAGTAGATTGTGCAGTTGTAGAAGTGAAGACCTCTGTTGGACAGCTGGCAACTTGCTGACTGCCCTCCCAGCAGCACAGGGAACACTGACCAACAGTCTCCAAGGTAAAAGTTGCACCCAAACTGGGCTTTCCGATGACCCTGGCCAGAGAGCCACATGATGATTTTCTTCTGCTTGTCATGGTGATTTTGACAAAGCTAGGTGACCACATTTCAGATTCAGGTTTAGAAGCTTGGCAGCTGTGTGAAGATGGCTGTTAAAACTACGCAATAATCTCTGCACAGTGGCCATCCCAAACCTATGGTGATGGAACTGAACAGCATGTGCAAAAGATTATTTGCTGAAACAAATATGTAGCACAAAGTAAAATGTTTAGATGTTAATTAAATAATTTTTGTCTTCTCATCATTGCCCTACCTGACTCTGCACTGCTGAGTAACTGCTGTGTGGCATGTTTTCCTGGGACGTTTAGTGCCAAAAGAACATAGCTAGATCATGCATTCAGAAATCTGGTGGGGGTGAAAGCTTTGAAAATGCAGTATTTGCAGCTTAGCATCTCTTTTTCTGTGCTGCTGAGGAGCACTTGCTCAATTTTCTGAAAATGTTTGTTTAACTTATGACGTTGTTGCATTGGTGTTTCACCTGAGAGTTCAAATAGTTTGACGTACCCTTTCTCCAGCTCAGCACTGCCCTGGGCCCTTGTGAAAATGTTCTTTGAGTTCCACTCTGCATGGAGGGGATTTTTTGTTGGGTTTTTTTTTCATTTTTTAATTTTTTCTCTGCATTCATCTCGGGTCTGTGTGTACGTGAAGGTGATTATACATTATCACAGTCAGAACTAATCACTGCCTTGAAACAAATTCAAGTTGGACAGGGACAAAATACTTTGGCATATCTTAATGATTAATGGATGTTCACTGACTGATTAAAAATATTGTTGGCCCCAAGACGTTTCCTCTTCTCCAAGCCATTGCTTTAAACTAATGATTTTTTGATTTTGAGCCAAGCACTGAAATTGAAAAAGAATTTGTTTTTCTTGTGTGCTTCCGTCTTGTACTGACGTAAAGCAAGCCAAGGAGAAAAAGTAGTATCTGATGTTTGTTTTGCCCAAAAAAGTAGAAATCGGAAAGAGCATAGTAAGTCTGCTTCAGAAGACCTTTTTATTAAGTCCCGTTGCAACTGCAGGAAAAATATCTTTGAAGGATGTGACAAACAGCTCATGAAAGCCATTGAAATAGCTTGTCTGGCAGACAGAGGTAGTATGAACACCCAAATATCTTATCTGAGGAGAAGCAGCTGTTTGAACTGCTTTACAGTCCTCCCAAATTACCACATTTTCTGTCATGAAAAAAGGGGAAATCTAAGGGTAGCAGTACAGACTGTTATCCTTGGAAAGCACAGCACAAATTTATCAGATTAGGGCCAAAAATGTAGATTAGCCACTTCAGGGTTTTGGGGTTTTTCTTTTTTTTTTTTGATTGCGAATCCTTTTTTGAAGAGTAGTCTTTAGAATGCTTTATGGTGTCAGAAGACGGACGCCAAGATGAAAAATGCCAGCACTGTTGGCTGAGCTCTGCCTGACTGGAGGTATCTTAGTACTTTCTTGGCCAGCTGTAGCCCTCCCCTCATTTGTAACCTAGTTCCAGGTTTACTCATACACTTTCTGAAGCTGACAGTGATCTTCATTCTAGTGCCTCAGTTACAAAGTGAGATGGCTTCTCACAGGCCATCAAAATGCCCTTATTTTGCTCCTTTTTGGAGAAGGAGGGTTGCTGCAGTGTATGCAGGGATGGTGTTTCAGTGTGTAGCAATCTGAGGCAGCTCTGACTGCTGGGTGTGTACAGAGGGAGAGCAGCCCCTGAGGACAAGCAAAATGTGGCAAATACTCTCATTCTATAAACAGCAGAAGTTTCCTTTATAAAATACTTCACCCAAGTCTCCCACTCCACTCCCCTGCATCCCGTGTTTACCATTCCATTACTGCACAGTGACACAGCCACATGGTAGGGACAGGATTTCAGCCTTGCACCGTTTCCCACACACAGAAAGGTTTCTGACTGTTTTGACCACTGCTGCCCTGCTGTGCTGTGAAGGTGCATTCCTGCAGATCCTGGCTCCTGTGCTCTGCCTGAGGGAGACCCTGTTTGTTTTACTGTTGGCTCTACTGTAGGAACTGTGGAGCAGCTATGGAGCCATCAAAAGCTGGAGAAAGAGGATGATGATGATGAATGCAAGATGTCCTGAAAGCAAACAATAGGACTGTCCGTAGTCTCCCTGTCACCCCGTGGTGACAATAGCTTATCATCTGCAGCAATTCCGCTATATTTTGGCATTATTTATGCATCCTGGGCAGTCATGCTACTGTCCACCTTACTCTATGTTTGCTAAGTTGGAAATAACAGTGCAAAATACCAAACCACTTCTAGAACTGTAATTCTGGATCTTGGAGTTAATCTTAACCTTCAGGAATGGTGTTTGTTTTATAGAGGGTTGGGAGTATTTTTTTTCCTTTGAACTATTTAAACTATTCAGGCTGAGAAAATTGTTGAAAGTCGATTGTAGAAGGTTGGGGACTGTTCAGCCTGGAGAAGAGAAGGTTGTGTGGAGAACTCACAGCAACTTTCCAGTATGTGAGGGGGGCCTACAGGGAAGCAGCAGAGGGATTCTTTATCAAGAACTGTAGTGACAGGGGGGAAATTCTCTACTGTGAGAGTGGTGAGGCACTGGAACAGATCACGGGGAGGTTGTGGATGCCCCACCCCTGCAAGTGTTTGAGGCCAGATTGGATGGGGCTCTCAGCAACCTGGTCTAGTGGAAGGTTCCCTGCCCATTGCAGGGGGTTGGAACTGGATGACCATTAAGGTCCCTTCCAACCCAAACCATTCTGTGATTCTATTGCCCTTTATATTCAGCCTAGCTGTGCACGTAGGATTTGTCCTACAACACAAGATTTATGATCTCACATGTGTTTTCTTTGGAATTTTTTTCCCATGCGTGAGCATTCAAAAGTAGTTTAAGCATTTTTATATTCACTAACAATGTATGTGTAAAGGTTTAAACTGCAAGCCTTATATGGGGAAAGTATTATAAATGTAATGCTTCTAAATAAAAGATTTCATTAGAACTTGCACTGTGAGTCATTGTTGTTATATTAATAGTGTTATTCCCAAATATGGATTTGGAACTGGGCCTTCCTCATGGCGAATGCTGCAGATGACTTAGAGAAAATAAGTGTTTACATTAAATATCAATGGGTTTTTTGGGGGGTAACCTCTTGATCAGTTATACAGATCACTGGGGCATATAGTGTAAAATAATTCTATAATGTAATTCTGAAACTGTAATGCTTTATGCCAGTTGATACTTTAGTCAGAAAAGTCTTTGGTTTTGGTTTTTTAATATGAAAAAATGATTAAGACTCAGGCTGTGTCACAGAAGTATGCTCTTTTTAATAAATACTCTTAAAACTGGCCTGATCAGTTAGTCTCCCACCTTTTGGAAATATTTAAATTGAAGATCAGGCTATAGGAATATAAGTTCATTCTCACAGCTTATCTACATACAGCTAACAGTAACTCTTCATGGATATTTTATTAGTCTGTACCAGAAGCAAAGATTTAATTCAGAACTCCATAATGTGCTGTTGCAGGTCTTGTGTGTGCATATACTTCTTTCTCTATTTTTTTCTTTTTTTTCTTCTTTATAATCCCCTCATAGTGTGTGTTCTTACTTAATAGAAATGTCTCCCCTCTTGAAATAAAACAACGTTGTGACACAAATTCAAGAGAACTGTCATCCTTGCTCTTATACAGAATCTCAGGTGGTAGGAAGTGCTCATCTTAGGATTTGAGTATTACAAAGATGTTCCATTAACAATCTGGGGCCATAACAGGGAACAACAAAACACTTCAGATGCCTAATTTTGAAAAAAAATTTTTGGCACCTTCTCTGCCCCCTCCCTCCTTCCAAGTAAACTGCTTTCTGGAGTGTGTAGTGCAGTCTGGGATTATAATGAAAGTTGTATATATGCAGGGTAAGAAGTGCCCACTAAAACAGGTCATATAATTTATCTGGCTTACACCAGAACTATTAACAGCCAAATTAATAGATCATTAGTAATAACTAGGGGCAGTAAATTAACTGTCAGCTTTTATACCAGTTACTGTGAATTGCAGATCCAGAAACTTGATATGCAATGGACAGTTTATTTCTGGTTTTTCCCCCTAAGATCCTCTAAGGACTAGAGGTTTTTAATGGGTTGTTGCTGTGAAAGGATAATGAATAACTGTATTAAATGTAGCCATTTTAAAAGCATTTTTCCGTGAATGCAGGCTTTCCATTAAAAGAGAATGGGAGCATGCTTTCTTCCCATGCCCACTGTCAAACCATACCTATAATAATGGTGATGTAAAATGAAGTTTCTTTCCATGTAGCTGGCCTTGAATATGGTCCCCTTTTAAGCTAAAAAAGAAAAAGCAAAACCTGTTAATGACTTTTTAAAGTCTCTAATTCCCAGAGCTGTGTCCTGCCAACAATGCAGCATAAACCATCACTTTGCTTAGTGCTGCTAGCTTGGCCAAAAGAAAATGGGAGTTCTTTAACTTATTCTATGTGGGAGAGAACAGCAGTGATGCCAAGGCATGCTAGGGATAAGGAACCTCATGCACTGGCAAGGTGCTCCTGCTGAATGGGAGGGAGCTGCAGCACCACTCCTGCTGACTCTGTGCCTGTTGGGTTTATTGGCTTGGGTGCTTTATTTCACAGCAGTCATGCAGCCACGTTACTCAAAGGTGTTGAATTATTTTTCAAGATAACTGCTTTCCCAGTCAGTTTTAATTATGGGTGTATTCAAGATACACTAACAAGGCATTTTCTGTGGAGCATTTAATAATTTTTTCATTATAATTTGATTTCATTGAGCTTCTGAGAAGGTTTTTGTAATGAGTGATGGCTCACAGAACATTGAAGAGGAACTACACTGACTACATATTTAAATATTTTTATGGGGTTAAATGCTGTTTTGTAATATGCTCAAGACACTGCATTTAGGATTACTAAACAAAATTTTTTTTTGTAAGCTCTAAAAGACTGTTCAGTCTGACCTCGACAAGCACAAGTTTAGGTAGCTGTGTAGAAATTGAAAGAAATCTGATTTTTTTGTGGGTTCATTTAATTTTTTCACAAAAAAAAAATTAGTTTCTCACTGGTTGGAATATGACTTCTGAAGAAAGAGGTGGATTCCCGTCCAGATTAGCACTCTAATACTGAGCAGTCTGGATGTTAGTTGCTTTCTGCAAAGGTGAATAACATCTCAAACTCAGGATGTGATGCAATGAAGCTTTTTTAGGACTTCTTCTTGGGTAGCTCATAACAAACAGTGTCAAACCAACATCTTGGTGGTTTTTTTCAGTGTGGAACTTTCTGTTCATGCTAATTACTTTTCTGTTACTACTTTTTAATATGTGTTCCTGATACACATTTGATCAACAAGATCTGTCCTTTTAAACATACAGATCAGTTACGAAGTGAGTGACCTTCCTAGAAAACCCACACACATTTCTGTCCTAATGATTTTCCCCCCCCTCCGAGTTAAAGACAACATTACTACTGGCTTATGGATTCTGAAGTGGAGGTGTAGAATTTTCCTGTGCTCTGGGGAGCAGTATTCTCCACTTGAAACAGCACAGTTTATAAAACATGGATAAAAATGTCTAGCCACTTTATAAGGCTCATAAGAACGAATGAAGTTGTACAGTTATTGAAAAAGACGTATTTATTTGCATTCGTTGCTTTATATAAAGGTAAATAAAGGGTATTTATGTATGTAAGCTGTGCAAGGGTCTCACCACCTGAAAACTCAGGTAAAAATAACTGATTTTTACATTTATGGCTAAATCTGCGTGAAATATAAATACATTTGAAAACAGCAGCACCAGGATGAGTAAACATTAGTAAGCCCAGCCATCCTGTCGCTTACCTTACAATAATTACTGGTCTGCATTTGAAGAACAAATCTTAATGTTGCCAAACCCCACCTTTTTCCTGCCCAGTCTGTATGTGGGAGAGTCTTTATAAGAATCTGTTTCCTGTTTCCCAGACAAGGGAGGGGAAAAATGTGTTTTCTCCTTGTTCTGAAAAACAAAAGCCAGGCAGTGACCGTGTGCTCATGGCAGCTGCCCGCCGAGCGAGAGCCTGCGGACAGCTGCAGCCTCCGGAGAGGCCCTTGGCTCAGCCCTCGTGGAACAGCCCCTTCTTCCAGAGCCCATCTCATCAGGATTTACTCGCGCAGTTGTATCAGACAGAAACTGGCCAAGAGGTGACAGAAGGAGCTGGGGGTGTGGTTTTTATTAGGCCGCTTTGACCCAGTGTTTGAAACGTAGAAAAATTGTCATTGTTTTCCCCCTTTTCTTCCAGGCTCTTTCCCCAAGTCCCTTGTTTTCAGTTTTATGGATTAGATTTTGTCGCAGACTATTAAGCTTTGAAGAGTGCGTTTTACAAGGAACAGTGGCAGGGAGGGAACATGTGCTTAAGCCACATAGAAAGTAACTTCAGCCCTTTCCAACTGCAATCCTAATAAATCTGTAAGGACAGTAAAAATGTACAGGATAGCAACAGAATGATTCTTCTTTTGACTTGGAGGGATATCTGTAGGTGTGGCAGTCATGTTTATCCAAATCCAAGGCAATTAGTTTATATTTTAACAGCTATACTAATTCTGTCCCATATTCTGTGAACAAGACTAGCTTCAGCCTTTTCCCACCATAAATTTTGAACTTAAATTATTCCTGTTTCAGCATTCCAATTTAAAATAGTACAAATTGAGGCTACTATGTTTTAAAGTCAAATCCATTGCTGCAGTTTACGGAAAGCAATTTTACTTTCATGGAGGTGATTTCAACCAAGTTAGGGTTCACATCTCTTCTTGATGCTCTCCTTTTAAGTAAAAAACCCCGTAGTTTTGCTCTCTGGTGGAGAACTTTACAGTCAGTAATGCAGTATGTGATCAATAGTTGGAGTCACAATGGTCAGATACAGGCCAAATAGTAGTGTGTCACTGTGTATTAGAGAAGTCCTGTGAATAACCTCTCCTAAAAATGGTTCAAGAAAAGTAAGGGTTTGGGTTTTTCAGAATGTGGGTTTGGAATTAATAGTTCCCTTTTCTCTGTTTTGCTCTGGAAAGGAGTTACATTGTGTGTAAGTTTGCTCTGGCCATCAGCATGTACACTGACTATAGTAATTCTGAAGAACATTTAGTAGAAGGGAGAATGTGTCTTACTGTTTTGAAGAAATTTAGTGGACTGAATAAATAAATTGAGCTTTCTATATGCTACATTTATTGAAAATCTGGATAGAATAATTAGTTTCCAACTCTCAATAGGAAATAAAAAGTATGAATTTCCACTTCTGTATGCACAGAATAGTTTATCAATAGTAAATCTCACAGTAAATCTGATAAATATAAATAGTAAATCTGCTCTATAGCATGAATAAGTATGATAATGATAAGGCAGTTTGTGTTACAAACTATGTTGCAATACTGGTTAAATATTTTTATTGTCATGTTCTTGAACACTAATTGTAATTTGTCTGCTCCCCTGTAAGTACATATTGGGATACAGCAATGCAATTTCAGTACAGACACCTCTTGGAGGATTAAAAACATATTTACAAAGTGTTTCAGACCATGCTTCATCTCCTACGTAGGAATGTAGTTCCCTAGTTGTCCCAAATACATACTTCAAGCTTCCTACACATTTCAAGTTTCAGGCATAACGCTCAGGCTTGGTTTTCTTTATTTTTACTGCTTAGAGTGATCCTTCAAAGGGTGGCCAGAAAACTGCAAGACTGTCAGGAGATGATTGTGTTTTGGTAATCTTCAACCGTGGTGAGCCACAACCACTGTGTTTGCTGACAGAGTTCTCTGATACATGAGTGTGCACTGATCAGCTCCGCTTGGATTGCACCTCTCCATTCTCAAGTCCCAGTCTTCTATTTCTTTAAGTGTTTTCCTGTGTTCTGGAGCACTTCTGACTTCCTCCAACAGCAGTACTTGACACCATGTCCTGGCAGCTTGGGACAATGGGACAAGGAGCTATGTGTGATTTTGCTCTGTGTATGGTCTTATCACTCTCATTTATGGGAACTGATGTAGTTCCCATGCTGAGCACTGTTCTTGGCAAGAATTTCACTCAATTTCACTCCTAGGTCTTAAAGCACGAGAATGTCAATCGGGTTTTGTTTCTCTGTATCCATTCAGCTGATTTTTGAACAGCATTGCAGCTTCTGGATTATTTAATATTTGTATGTGTACAGAGCAGATGTTTGTTGCCTTCATGGAAATGCAAGGCTGTTTGTGAAGGGTTACACAAGTAGAACAAATGCCAGGCTGCTGAGCTGTTTCTCATTGCCAGTCTGTTTCTCTTAAGCAACAATCTGCTAATAGAAGTTGTGGTACAAAAGCACATGTCTGCAGTACAGGAGGAAAATCTGGCTTTCTTTGTTGTATGGTGAGAGAGCATGGGCTTTCAAGTTTGGAAACTGATTGTCTGGAATAAGAAATGAGGCAGTAAATGAAGCCCCAGAGAGGGTAAACTGCAGCTTTCACTTTTAGCTGAGGTGTAACTTGTTGAAGTTGAGAAATGTCTGCAAGTTCTGACTTGCATAAGCCTTGGGTTTCTCATCCATCAATCACCTCAGTGATCTTGAGTTATATTGGAGTGTGTTTATGGGGAGGGCCAGGGTGGGTCATGTTTTTCAGCAAGTTCAAGTATGGTTGGTTATCTTTCCTGAGTTCTATACGTTAAAGTAGCATTTTTAAAGGGAGACAAAGGACAATATTGAAGGAATCAGGGAGCACAACTTGCTTTGAGATCTCTCACTGCTGCTCTGTGAATATGTTCCTTGTAAGGGATGGGAGAAGGCATTTGTCCTTTCTGAGTATAAGAAAGGAAGAATAAGAAATAAGGCATTGGAGGCAGTGGACAGTAAAGTGGCACGGAGTGGCTTTCCACGCTAATGGTCACATTAGCAGATGATAATACACAACTCATTCAAGTTTTAGGCTGTATCATGTTCTCCTCTACACGGTCCCTTGGGTCAGATAATTTGGCTCAAATCAGTAACTGCTCTTTGCTCAAGGATATTCAAGGATTACAATGGAAGCAACTCAGTGATAATTTTATGTGGAAGGAGAATACAACATTTTTGCTGTGTGCTCTCCATTTGTTTCTTACAACCTAATTTTGAATGACCATGCTGTGGCTTCCATCCTCATGGTTGTGGGTGAGAAAGTGAAGAAAATGGATTACAAGAAAAACAACCTTTTTTTTTCTCCTTGAGGTTTTTAATCAAAGGTAGGATAACCCGTGTGGGATGAAATGGTTCTAATTGTTACTAATCTGATTAAATATTTATAAAACAAGAGCTGCATTTATAGCTCTTCTCTCTGGATAACGTAAGTAAATTGATGATTTAATAGATTTTTCTTGCTGAAATAATGAGAAGTAGCATTCTTTCTGTTGACTTGGGATGCAAATATTCTCTGAATTCCTGAATGTTAGAAACTTAAAATATTTGAAACTTGCATCAGGTTACTTAATTTGTTGGGGAATGGAGAGCCAGATAAAATTTTGTGTGCTTTTCATCCCTGTTAAGATTTTAGGAAAGCTCCCGATCTTTTGAGCAGTCATGCTTTCACTGTCTTGAGTAGTCACTTTGATACTTTCTAAATAAGAAAGAAGAAAAGACCTTTAAAGTCTTTAAAGTATTTAGAGACTGGGAAAAAAGCCTTCTAATAATGAGGCATAAGGAGATTTTTTTAATTACTCAGAAGGTCAAGAGGTGAATATAATATCTAACTAATGAAGTTTAAAGAAAGGGGGAAGGAAGCTGTAACAGAGAAAGGATGGCAATCATAACTGGAAACATGGACGTTAAAACTAAGAGGTTTCAAATATTCAAAGGATGTGTGCCTTTACAGTGGATGCGATCAGCCATTGAAACAAATTACTGCAAAAATAACTGATTTTTCTTCCTTGTCAGATACGCAAGGTGAAGCCAGATGCCTTTTTGGGAGGTGTGCTTTTCAGGCTAATGAAGCTTTGGGTTCACTACAGGGGTAACTAGATGGAGGACAGACAAGAAGTGACGGCTGGTTCTGACCCCAGAACCACTCTGGTTGCTGTGGTGCGCTGGCATAAAGTGTACCCGAGCATCCCGGGTCTGGGAGCTCATTCTGTGGCCTGGACATAATTGGCCCTGCTTCCCCCAGGGCCCCTGGAAAGAACCTCTGGATAGGGGCAGCTGTCCTGCCTTGGCTGCCATCTTCTGTGGGCTCCTGAGCAGCAGGTATGCATCATCCCCTGCACGTGCAGTGCCTTTGATTTGTGCAATCCCAGTAAATCAGGCTTTTCAGGGAAGCACTGGGTAGGTTCTGTGGTGTACCAGCCTGGCATGCCACTGGAGGAAACGTGTGAATCACTGGGTGGAAAAGTTGGGCGTTACCCGTGTCAGTCTTGTCACTGCTCCAAATGTCTTCTGGCGTTGTTGGTTGGGGTATGAAGAAGGTTTTTGAGAGTACACCTGCACTGGAACCAAGTCAAGTGTACTTAATGGCAAAATGTGTTTATTTTACCAGTATAGCTTGTTTTACTTGGACAGCTCAGAGGCATGGGTGAGGGGTGACTTTAAAATGTGTGTGCAAAGCATGGGTTTCCTCAGAAGTGCTGTGTCTGCAGTAGCAGCAGCTCTTTGCTAACTTGCTGTATTTGTGTAGGCAAAACACCTTCTTCGATCAAGAAAACATACGTTTTCATTGTGAAATAATTAGAATATGTAAGCTGTAAAAACCATAGTGGGGACACAACTTGGTATTTTATCTACAAGGTTAAAACAGATCAATCGAGTCCCGAGAAGGGGCACGCAGTGCTGATTATACCTACATGACAGATCTTGTCTCTATGTGAATTTTAAGCTAAGTCTTGCACATTCTGTCTTGTCTTTAAAACTTTGTCCCCCAACAAACCATTACTGGTGAAGACAAAGCAACAGCAGTGTGAGGTGGAAGATCAGAGGAGTTGTACATTACCTTCTTGTTGCTAACAGCAGGACCCATGCTACATCATTCCTTCTCTAACTGGCTGTTTAAAAGGTAAAGTTCTATCTGAGGAGGCTGGTTTTCCAAAGGACTCTGAATCCTTGGACAGTGGAGCATAGCTACTCATCCCTTTTCTTTGGTGTGGGAAGTAAACATCTTCCTTTAAGGCTAGACCTTCCCTCTTCCATCAGGCACACACAAAGGATGACGAGCTGGGGAGAGGCCTGGGGTTACAGGGCAGTGGGTGTCTGTCCCTGCCTGGATTGACAGCAGGATGTGACTTCTCAGTGGTATTACTTCTGTCTGTTGTAGGTTTAGATATACTCCCAGATTGTGATGAATATGAATATTGACTTCAATTAGGTCGATTTTTACCGGTTTCTTTATGAATTTGTTCATAGGGAAAGACAAGAAACAAGATACTTTATACAAGAATCGCCATAGAAGCAGTATAGCTGTTGTTAGGTTCCAAATATGCATGAACACTTTGCATATGCAAACAAAGCAAAGCCTAATTTATGGACTAAAATATTTTTTTATTTTCAGAAGCAGCAGTAGCAGTGTTTTGAATGTTGTATCATTAAAACCAACAAGTACATTATTTTTTTTGATAAAAAATTCTTTTCAAAATTTGGATTTAGTTGTCCACTTGTTCTCTGTATAAAAATGGAACATGTGTTGGGAAGAAAACGAATAATTTCTTTTACCTTGTAGAGTTAAAATACCATGCCCTTTTTGTTTTAACACTAAGCCTGTAGGGGAGCTTTTGGAAGCAGAACATATTCTGTATTTTAGTACCGTACAGGCCAAGAAATGAAAACTGAATTCTGAGGTATAATCAATCAGATGTTTGAATATGGACTCAATATACCCACGTTAGCTTTTGAGCTGCTTAATTCTTAGCTGTTGTGTGTCTTCTTTTAACGTGACTTGGTCAGGTGTGGTTACCCTGAGCTGGCTGACTCTATCAGAGATCTGTCTGCAATTAAAATTATGTAAGGCTGCATCTCTTCAGAGGAATTTTGCATGGTTCATACTTCTGGTCAACATGTGGAAGAGTTTGCAAAGTTTTGAGGATATTTTCAATAATCTGCCATGTTTTAGTTTTGCTGCTTCTGGTTAATGTGTGTGATCCTATTATTACATCCTATTTATGCTTTTGTCAGCTATGCAAACATTCATTTTAAGAAAACATCAGGAGAATCTCCTTGACACTCTTCTTCTGTTCAATATACATTTAGGAGTGAATTCTTTTACTGACGTTTTAAAGATTTTTTAAAAATCAGTATGCCCGTACAGAAAGTTCAGACAACTGTGGTAAAGACAAGGGAAGAATAACAGTGAAGAAAGCTGAAGGAGAAAATTTAATACCCGTTTCATAGCATTAATAAAAATAAAGCTACTGAAATGAAAAATATCTGTTCCTTTACTAAAGTAAAAACAATGAAAAGATTGATGGTGCTGCCCAAGTCTGGGTGTGTACGTGTTTATGTAATGTGGGAAAAATTTTCTAACAAACTAAGAATAGTGGTTAAATGTTTGCCCTCTTGGTAGTATTCTAGTCATGATGCAATTCCTAGCAAAATGCACTATAATTATACAGGGAAGTTGCTATTTGCATAGTAGAACACAGTGTATTTTCCCCAGTCTCAAACAATTTTTAGAGCAGCACGTTGAAAGGGAAAGGTTCACTTGCTGTGTGTTGGACCACATTTCCTTGATGCACATAATGTTCCTTCAAAGTGTAGAAGTAGCTCAAGATGCAGGGTAAATACATCTTCTAGTGTTCTCTTTCACCTCCCCACTCAGAAGCCTAGAAAAATGTGGAAATACTTCAGGTACTGTGTTATCACTGAGTTTAGGTAGTTTTGAGAGAGATCTATATATAGATAGATATATATATATATAGATATATATCCCTCAACTGCCTGTGCATCCTTGCAGTAACACTGCAGCTTCAGTGCCTCTTTCCAGTCACGAAGCAATTTTCATCAGGCACTTGAAAAAGATGTCTTTGCCATGCTCACAGTAATGGCATTTCTCAGTAGCTAAGTAGGAATTTTGGTAGTTTGACATCATTACCCATTGATCCTGTAATCTCAGTACATATCAATATTGACAAAGTCCTGAAAGCAAGTAGTTTAGGAAAAGTATGCAAAAGCAAGGAATGTAAAATGTAGATTATGCTAATTTCTTTGATTTTGGCTGTGGAATTGGGGAAGAGACTTATTTGGCAAAGTTCATGCAGAATAGTCGTGGTAGACACAGCAGTATCCTTTCCTCCGTTTCCGTCCAGTACCTTAATAGTGTGACTTTTCTTTTGTCTGAGAGCAGACAAGGCTAATTTTCTTACTGCATTACTAAAACATGACAACTGGCAATCTTGTCTAACCAGAACAGCAAAGCTCTTCTGTCAGCCGGCGCTTTTGTTTCCTAGTAAATAAACATCCATTCAAGTGCCGTAATGGACTATGGGGGGAAAAGGTGTAAATGAAGCCATAGAACAAAGTCTAGGCAAAATGGAGATTTTAAGCATCAGAAAAGCCTCCTATACAGCAGTATTGCTCAATGACAGATGTGTGCCTAATGGTGTTATTTTTAAACCCATGTCTTTCTCCGTGATTGGCTTAAACTCAGGGCTCTTCCATTGTACATTCTAACTTTTTCCTTGATCAGATGAGACTTGGGCTCATTTCCTTTATTTTATGGTGTTTCTCCCTCAAGATGTAATCTGTGATTTGCCTCTTAATCAGAGTTTACAGCAGTAGAAGCATGTCACAGTAATAAGAATATTTGTGTCGTGTAAAGTGATAATCTAGCTGTAATTTGGAAGGCAGTTCTGCTATAAGTAGACCCTTTCATAACCTCTGTAGGCTTCCAGGAGGTTTTTTTTAAAAAACCAGGTCTCAAATATTCTGATCCTAAAAAGGAAACTTGTGATGGTTTGAGATAATCCAAGTACTTCTGGTTTGTATTATCTTTGTATAAAGAAGTGATGTTTTCCCTAAATTTTCCTCTTTTGGGTGTTTTGGGGTTTTTTTTAGTTTTTTTTTTTACTACTGCCACGATTTCCCTCAGTGGCTTAGCTTACTTTTGAAGAAATGTTAGTTAGAAACAATCAACATGATAAAACCCAACAATCCTGTGTACACAAGCTTTTTTTTATTCTACCAGTTCCCCATTAAACTAGGCCAGTGCGCTTCCAGAATATATTAGTGCAGAGCCTGAAAAAACATGTATGGTAGCCTTAACCTTATATTGTATTATCCTGCCACTCTTCTGTCCAAATCTGTCCGGAATTTGTAGGAGAGGGTTGATCTCAAGATGATATTATCATGTTGGGCTTTGTAAAATGCTGCAAGTTTTATACCATCTAAGTATTCAAATCAAATGGGTAAGTGAATGGCTCTGAAGCCATTTTCTTCTTCAGAAAATCAGAGCAAGAAAACTGGCTGTATATTTGTAAGAAGTTTTAGGAAAACACCAAGCAGGCTACTCATGCTGTGCAGTCTTGTGTGGCCTTACCTAGGTAAGTATTTATGTCCCACATGCAGCAGAGCTCTCTCGCAGGCCAAGACTGGCAGGCACAGCCAAGACTCTGCTGTGAGGGTGTTACCGGTTCTTGTAACATTTTTACTATAGCCAAGTGTCAAAAACTGTCCTGTAAAACTTCAGGGTTTCTTTCCAGTAAATTTGCAAATCTCTCATTTGACATGCTGAATAAGAATTGGTAATTTTTTCAAATGGCTTGAAATACTTCGCAGTATGTGAGGTTTGAGGATTCCTCAAAGGCAAGATCTTCACGCTTTTACTTCCACAAACTGTTCTGAAATGCAGCAGCGTAACTTGAGCTGTGGCAAAGCCTTGGTGTGTGTGTGTGTGAAGCCCAGTGTCCATCTCCAGCGCATGCCTTCGCACACACGCTGACCAAACAGGTTTTGCTGCTGAGCTGGGAAGTGGCCCCTCCTCTGGGCTGAGCTGCCCCAGTGCAAACACTGCTTGTACTTACGCACTTGCTGAACGCCTGCTGGAAAGGTCTTCACCAGGATAATAAATCTGAACTATTTCAGGTTGTAGGTTAGGAACTTTATGACATTGTTTACATGGCTAAATCTGTGCTGGCCTCCTGTTGCTCTGATCTGTGCTGGGCCTGAGCAGTATTAAGAAATCAAATTAGCTTGGATGAAGCATCTCTGTGTTGAGTTGTGTGTGGAATGCAAATGTGCACTTGTCTGGGTGTGAACCAAGTTAATTTTGTGACTTCTGGATTTTGTGGTCCTGCTCTTCAGAAGTAGTAGCTAAGGAGTTATTCTGTCAATGCCAGGAATTACAATGAATAGTTTCTCATTACATAATGTAAGCTCTGTGTGTTATATTTTGTAATGCACGCCCAGGGAAAAAATCTCATGGAATAAATTTCATGCTTATTTCATGAATTGTTTTTTCCTTATGCTGTCATCTAAATGTGACATTACCAGATAAAATCATTTGCTATACTGAAATGAAGCCATTCTTAAGCACCAAAAAGAAGGGAAACTTTTATTTCCTTAGTGTCTCTCCATCTGTCTGGGAAAACTCTGCAAGTTCACTCCCAGCATCTCCCCTTTTTCCTTCTGTGCCTTTCCCACCCAAGCATAGATAGTCCTGACCAGTAACAGTGCTGACACAGATACCCTCCTTTCCTGTGCTGATTACACCTTTTGACTCCTTAGCCTAGAGTTCTGTGCCAATTTGCAATTAGGATTTTATTTTCCATGCCATATTTACCCAAGTCTGTGGAAACAGTAGTTGTGTTGTAAAACTTACAGGGAGACTTCTGTATATATGTACCAAGTAGTTCTGAATATGTTAAACAATCCCTGGGGAAAATTTCTTAGCCAAGTTTTAGAAGTTCTACCTCTTTATTTGAAGCTTAAGGTCCAGTGTATTTGGGGGAGGAAAAGAAAAGAACAGGAGTCTTTCATTTTAGCTTTTCTGTATCAAATGTGTATTGCATTAATGCTTCCCTGGAGTGCAGCCTAGCTAAACTTGAAAATTAGGGCAAGAAAAAAAAGGAATGGTAAAATGTGAGATGAAACTGTCACTTTTATTATCTCCGGGAAGGAACTAAGAGCAGCTGCAATGGTAGAAATTCAGCATCTCAATCCTTACAGTGTGCTGCAAGCACCCGTGCAGCCCATCAGCAGGTACCCTGCCTACTAAGGCTTCTTCCTTTGACTTACTTGATGAGATGCATGTGTTGAAAGACATTTTTGGGCACTCAAAATGATAAATCTATTATCTTCACTGGCACACCCTCAGTTGTGTTTTCTTCTCACCCTTTTTCCCCACGGAAAGAAAAAAGGGATGTCACCCTTGCTGAGATAGATGTTGCATGTCACTCCAGCTCGAGTGTCACCTGGAGCTATTACTAGGCTTTTGCTAAGCACACTTTGTCTCTATGGAAGACAGTCTGTGAGGGTGATGGATTTGAGCTCTTTATTTGCAAATATTTTCCAGTTTATTGTTCCTGTATATTGTAATGCCAAGTATATTGCTTTGCAAACTGGAAAGAGGAAAATCCTCTGCCTCCTGAGGCTGTGCCATGGGGGTGTTTTACTCTACTGGAATGGACTATGTAAGAAAGGTACTGTACAGGGACTGCTTCATCCTCACTGAAACAGGGTGCTATAGGATGGTGGACAACACTGTAGTACAGAAAGCAAAGAACCTCTGCAGCTGAAAGCAGGGGAGGCTTTAAGCAGAATGAAGTAACATTAGAACTTGCCTAGGATTTAGAATAATAAACTTTTAATAAGAGAAATTATTTTTATATATAGTGGTACGTTTTCAGGGTAAGTTTTCTACAAACTAAGGTCTGAATCAGATGTTCTCTCTCCAACTCCATGGCAATTCTTTGACTCAGAACCCACTTGCCACAAACTTGCCTGAACAGCTGCACAGGAAACAAGTGTCCTTTCAGTGTGTGTTTTCAGAGAGCTTCTGTCATTTTAGGTGGGCTGACTCAGGAGGACTGGCTGAAATGCAGGTGACAAAAATGAACTCTATTTCAGATCATCTCTTCATGCAGAGTCTGAGTATAACCATCCCCTCCTTTATTAATAGTGCTCAGGTGTTAGTTCAGTGCTGGTAGAATTGAGTATCTCCTGTTGAGCTGCTGCTATTGCTGCTTCCTTCAACACATTCACGTTCTTCTCTCATCCATACACACTAGGTGAACCTGGCTGAACTTGACATGTGGGATTTTAGAACAACAGATGCACCTCCACACTTGTCAGAAAAACAGTACCTTTGAGATCACGATTTCTGTTTGGTACATACAGCAGCACTCCTTGCTTTTCTTTTATTCTTTATTTTTTTAAGTAAAGTGGTATTTGATGAACCCTTGGTTCTTCTCATTTTGTGCATCCTTTCCAAAAAGCCTTAATATAAATTTTTATGAGTTCCTGATGAAGCTTTGCTGATATTTTGAGCTAATTTGCTCTTCTTGCTGCAAATGATTTTGTTTCTCATGTTATGGATGAGGCGAGAATATCATGTACCATTTTTTTGCCCTCTGCCTATTGTAGAAAAAGACACCCCATAGTATCCATAGTACTGATGAAGGCAAAGGTGATTGCAGGATAGACACGGACGTCATTATTTTCAGAGTTTTCAGTAAAGCAGCAAATGTAGGCACCTTGTCACTTACAAATGTGCTGCTTTTAAGCTCAGTCTTTTATGCACAGACTTTCTGCAGTGTGTGTGGCCACTTTGATAAGGCTTGTATCACAACACCCTGTGTGGCCAGGAAGACCTATTTCTCCTGCTATTATCTCAAGAGTGGAGCTGAGCTCATACCTTTAAAATCAATTTCCCCCTTCACTCTGACCACTCCAAACTGCTTTTTGAGACTGAGACAACGTGTCTTCAGGCTGTCTTCTGTCCCAAATCCATGCCTTTAGTGCTGATACTGAGCAGAGCTGCTCGTGCCATCTGCTGCTGTGTGAGGATGACAAAATGGAGAGCAAATGTAATCTCAGTATAAATACAGCTTAGAGGCAAGCTAAGGGATAAAATGTTCTCATTGCTGGTTTTCAGTGGTTCCAGAGACCTGGGGGTACCCTGTGGAGTAACTGGAAAGGTTATTTGGCTAGGTGGTATCAGGGTGCACTGAAGTCAAACAAAAGGGCTAATGAGCTTGCAAAATTGAAATGTTATATGTCAGGCAGGGGCACACAATAAACTTAAGCTTAATTTAAAGCAGGACTTTACAGTCTGATGTTACAAGGCTTCATTTCTATGCATATAAATGCTGAATTGTACCTTAATCAAAATAATGGTTATAATTTCTTTTTATTTTTTTCCCCCATGACATTGTTTGTTTGTCTGGGTTGAATACAACTCGCTTTCTTTGCCAACCTCCAAGTACAAGTATACATCCCCATTGTGGCTGCTTTACATGTACTTTTTATGAAACTGTAAAAGGGGTAAGTAAGTATGTAATGGTTAACTGCTGCTTATAACAACATTATAAATACAAAGCATTATTCATAAAATTTATAAATATTATTCCTTGGCTTGGTAGTTGGGATCAGTGTAGAAAGCTTCTCATCAGTGTGCTGCTAGCACGTGTAGTCCTGTGGAAGTTAGGAGAAATGGGGCTCCCCTCTTCCCACTGCACTGCTGCGCCCTTCCTCTGTGCCTCTGGTGATGCCTGGTGTGTCTGCAGGTCCAATCCAAGTGGTGAAGCTGTTTGTAGGTCCATTCACAGGTACTTCCAGTCCAAGTGGTGAAGCTGTTTGTAGGTCCATTCACAGGTACTTCCAATCCAAGTGGTGAAGCTGTTTGTAGGCCCATTCACAGGTACTTCTGTTAACGTTTAGTGATGATTTCAATACACAGCTGTGCCTGTCTGGTGGCTAAGGCACATG
The DNA here is from genome assembly GCA_013397175.1 of Platysteira castanea. Lineage (NCBI taxonomy): Eukaryota > Metazoa > Chordata > Aves > Passeriformes > Platysteira > Platysteira castanea. The sequence goes on from VYXC01003453.1 coordinate 836,423, forward strand.
CTAAAAGCAGTTCACCGGTGCTGAAGCACACTTGGGCAAAGGTTGGATCCAACAGTTGTTACATTCGAGTGTAAAACAAGTGAAAAAGAAGCTTCTGATGAATGTAAATAGGCAGGATTTCAGATGGCTGTAGACACACCCTTAAGGAAGTGTAGATATTCATCCATCAGAATATGCATAGGTGGAGATCAGACCAGCAGCTGTGTTCAAATAAGCACTCCTTGTAGATGGAGTATTCTTGCTTTATGGGTGAAGCAGCTCTCAAATAAACCCATTTGTGTCTGCACGTGTACTCTAAATCTTGTCCAAATTGGAAGACTCTGTACTGCACATGTGGTTTAAATTATTTATGTTGGTGCCATATAAATAAAGTGTGCGTGCTCAAGTTATGCTTCCTATAATAACTTGATTTTTACTATTTTGAAGCATTTAAAATTGACTTAGAGATGCTGGGATTTCCCACAACTTGCATAAAATCTGTATTACAGGTAAACTCTAGCATATAGTTGATCCAAACAGAGGATATTGCTTGCATAGAGGAAAACTGATAGGTGGAGAAAAGGCTGGAAAGGGTGCCACGGAGACATGTGGTTGAGGAAAGGGAAAGAAATGCTGGGTTGATGTGGAAGCTAGCAGAAGAGAGAAATAGGCCACTTATTTGCATCAAAGTTGAAAAGTGACCAGGTTTGAAAGTTGTGTTTCAATTGATCTTTCCATTTTACCAGAAGAGGATCAGTTCCTAACCTGTGGGAGATCACTGGCCCTCCATCTCTGAAGAGCGACTGTTTTGCAGTCAGAGTCACGGAGAGGCCAGTTTTCCTAATACAACTGTAATACCACAGAGCTGTATTTATTTTGGTTTTACCCCTGGATTTTTCTTTAATTTACTTTGGACAGACAGACTTTTATTAAAACTTAAGCTGCTTTATATCACAGGCTTGTTGTTTTTAAGGTGGTTCTTTAACAAACAAAATTCTCTCTGTGCAGATTTCATTGGTGGATGAAGCGAAGGCAGCTGCCCTTTTGGCAGGTGCCCTTCCTCCATTTGCCAGGACTCTTACATTGTAATGTTACTGTCACAAGTTGCCCTTACTTGGGGAAAAGGTTGAGTGAGCATCAGATTTTTCACGGGTTGGATTATCTCCTGTATGAAGCGCCAGGATTCAGTGTGGAAAACTGAGCTGCAGGCTTCCTGTGTGCTATCAGTGAAGTCATTAAAACTCCATCTTAAGTGGATTGCTTGTACAGTGGGAATCAAAATACCTCCTGCTTCACAAGGGTGGGGAGGCCTAACTTGAACATGCGACTAAAAGTGCGTAGCTGACAAACACCCCTGCCTGGGTAGATGCTTTGGGACTGAGCAGCACCACATTTTTTCATCAGGTTGCATCACGGGGCTGCAGTTTCTTGGGTTTGTGCAAACAGCAGCGACATTTCTGCCTGCTTTGACCAAGTGATGCCGGGTTGGTGGCAGCAGCAATGTCACTGTTTGTGCTGAGCTGAACTCAACAAGCCTCTTGGGTCTTCTGTTTACAGGGGAAGATGTCTGTTCAGTACGTGAACTGGAGTGCCTGGCTACACCCTGAATGGGGAATTGCCCCTTCCAATTGCAGCCAGCGTTGCAGGTGTACATAAAATGGCAAAACCACTGTTTTCTCTGAAATGTTATGGGCCAGGCTTTGGTGTGTCAGAATAAGCAATGTCTTCAAGGCTTTCTGTTCTAGGTCACATTATGCCACACCTGTCACATTTTTTGTTGAGATCTGGCTCTCAAAGTGCTACATCAGCAACCAGGGGGCACAGCTGCCTGTCCAAAAGGGATGTGGACTGGTTACGTGGCATGGCTAGGGAACTGGACATACAGTGTCTTTCTAAGGTCTCTTAGGAAAACTTACGGCCAAGTGGTTTATCTAGGCAAAACTGAAGGCGTGTCACAATGGGCCTTATGTTTAGGGATGCTACTTAGTCCTTCATCCTCTGAGGACCATTAGCCACGTGCTTGCTCTTAACTCTGGTCACAATGGCAAGTCATCTCTTGCTTGTTTATAACTTTCATCTTCTTCACCCTTCCTCTGTTTAAGTGTTTCCGATAAAGGTCTTGATGTCATTGCTGGGCTGCCATGCGCTATGGAAGACCGTCTGTAGCTCAGCTCCTGGGTAGCCCATGCCCTTGCGCATCACAGAGTATTGAGAGCAGTGCAAAGCTTTGCTCACAAAAGGCATCATTATTCCCGTTTCTCACCGGGAGTCCAGCCTGGCCCCATTACGGACAGGGCCTGGAGTGCAGACAGCAAAGCAGGACGTTTGCCCCGTGTCCTGCTCCGTCAGGCGCCGTCCTACTTTGCCTTGCTTATTTTCCGGCAGCCAAAAGAAGGGGCAGAGGGCTGTATTGTTGGTGCTGGGCAGCCGGGCTCTCCCGCGCCGGCACTTCCCGGGGGTGTGTAAGGCGGCCGGGCCGCGCTGCCCGTGCGGCCGCAGCGCCGAGGGGCGCGGGGGCGGCCGGGGCCCTGCTNGGCCGAGCGAGCCGCGATCGCCGCTCCGCGCCGCACCGCCGTACCATGGTGGGGGATCACTGCAGCCTCCCCGGTGAACGGCCCGTGCTCGCCCAGAGTCCCAAGCCCGGACTAAGCTGCAAGATGGTCCTGCAGGCGGTGGGCAAAGTGCTGCGGTAAGGACGGGTCCGGCGGTGGCCGTGGCGCCGGGCGGGCGGGCAGGGCGGCTGCCCACGGGGCATCCCGGGAGAGGAGCGAGCTGGAGCTCGAGTGAAAACTCCGGCCGGGGCGACGGGCGCTCCTCAGCCCCGCTCCTCTCTGGAGAAAGGAGGGAGGCTGCATTTGGCTCCCTCTGGATCTTGTGTCGCGATCGGGGAGGCTGGAAGTTGGAGCAGCAGTAAGCTCTTGGAGAGGAACATTTGTTCACCCTTAATACGGCAGTCAAGTTTTGTTTGCGCTTTCATGAGAACTGAATTTCCAGGACGTAAGCAGACAGCGGAGGTCCTGGCTTGCCTGAATAAGGAGTCTGACCAAGATGCTATATATGCTTTGGCAAGTTTTCTACAGAAATGTTGTAAGATGAGGGGAAAAAATTGCTCATATAGCTCAGAAGGGCTTGTGTGAACACTGAGACGTGGATGACTACTGAGACCAAAACCAGACATTTTGGCAAAGGATGTGCAGTAATTTGATTCGGAGGAGTTCTGACCCGTTCTGGTTGGCAGGGAAAAACGTCACCACAAATATTAGGATTAGCAGCCTCCTTCTTTAACAACTATAGCTTTTTGAGTTTGGTTGTGTTCAGATATTTTTCTGGGATCTGTGAAGAGTTGCAGTGCTGCTCCAAAAAGGAGCCTTGTTCCTCCAGCATAACTTTATTTGGCAAGCTTTCGTTCGTTCCCGTTTCCTACTGTCTGTTGCCAATTGTTAAATGTTTGTCAACAGAAACATTATCCCTCTCTTCCTCTGTTGACTCATGTCTTTCCCCAAGCGAGTTTAGGGGAGCCATTTATTCAAGCAGAATGTTCTGATCACAAAGCGGCTGAGCTCTGACTGGGTCTTAAGCTAGAGGAGTTCACTGGGCTTGAAGCAGCCTTCATGGGAACAGCTGCTTAGACTTGTTCTGAAAGAAGTAGTGTATTGCAGTTTTGGGTTTTCCCCCCCCACCGTTAAAAGTACTTTCCTGTAGAAAACATTAGTTTAAAGAACTGAGGTTTCTCTTTCAGCTTTTTAACGAATTTAGTGTCCCTTTTGTGCATTTTTGGGGGGCAGCGTGTCTATAATTCAATATGGTGTTACACAGCTGGTCATATCATAAAATCCTTTGGCCAGCGGCTTGCTATTCATGATGTGAACCTTTTGAAGTTTTTTGGTAGCTGTTCTGTTGGCAGCACTCCCAGATGTAAATAGATGGGTGCCTCTGTAGGGAAGAATTGCCAGACCTTTTGTTAAGCATCTATGGCAGTTTATTTTAAAGTATAGGTAGGTTCCTGTGACTTAGCAGTGAAATGTATATTTTTGATTTGTTCAGTGCATGCTTTTATAAAATGTAACGTTAACCTCAGCCTTTCTCCTACTGGAGTACATGCAGAAATTCTGTATAATTTTATTTACTTTTCTTCTGAGATGTATTTTCTATATATACTGTAATACTGTCGTGAAAGCAGGAAAATATTGTTGTCACACATGAAATGTTTTGGACTTGTGAATTAATAGCGTAACTTTATTTTGCTGAGCTGTTACTAAATGGGAGTGATTACTGTTTTGTAGTTGAGTGGTTTTTTTAATATGTCTTTTTGTTTTGGGTTGTCTCCTTTAGCTCATGGTTAGAGAGAAATGTGACGTCACAAAAACTTTCTTCAGATGCCAGACTGGTTCTTATTTCTCCTCTTGAATCTGCTTCAGATGCCTTATCTGACCTTGTGTGTGTTACGTCATCTTGCTTTGTTCTGTAAAACATAAACTCAGCCTAGTCTGCAAAGAGCTCGGGCAGTGTGAGAGCACAGGCACTGCTGAGGAGCCAGGTAAATACTGAGTCCAATCAAAGTTTCCTTATTGCAGAAATGGGATATTAGTGCTTAAGACAGTGTGAGTCCAGTCAGCGATGATGAAAGAAGGAACCACATGGGACCTCATTTAGGCCAAAAATGGTGGCTTGTTGATGACAGCTGTGATGGGATTTCTCTGAACAGAGGCATCCGCAGCTGAGCTTTGTACACCTTATTGTTGATAGAAGAGAACAGGGACCTTGAATGTCCTGTGTTTGAATGTGGAGGTGCAATGCCACCCCGATAGCGTGACCAGCTCACATGGTAATACTTGAGTTGTAGTCATAAGAAGTTAAATGAGATATATCCCAAATTACTGTAACATCTTGCCATCTCTTTCAGAATAAAGGTATTAAATACCACTTTTAAGCTTGGCCACCTGAACCTGCCATATGAGTTTTCTGCAATCTGTGCAATGCTAAACTCTGCATGAAGTAATTTGTCTCCTGTTGATCACGCCACTGCCAGTGGCTTGGTGATGAGATCAAAGGATATCTTGCTTGTGCACAGCCTGGTGTTATGAGGCCACTGCATTTTAAGCCCTTTTCTCAGGCCTAACTGGGAACCGTCATGATCACAGTTTCCTTCCAGCCTTCCACAGCCTGCCAAGGAATTGCAGAAATTCACAATGGACAAGGGATAGAATGCCTGTGTTCACTCTAAACTGCCTCCACTCTGTCTCTCTCCTGCTTGTGAATTATAAAGCTCAGTTGTTCTTGTACAATACTTAATCAGTTTGATTTCCTGCACAGCAGATTTGTTGTATTACTTACGTTGAGTGTGTGTAGTTACAACTAACACACTTGAAGCTTTTAACATGCAAGTTGTTTTCAGTAGTTAGTGGGTGCAGGTCCTCCTGCCTGCTGGGTGCCGGATAGTGTGTGCGTGTCACACGGTGGTAGGAACAGCTGCCAGAGGAGGAATCAGTACACGGAGGAAACGAGGAGGGAGGTGTGAGGAAGCAAAAAGACTCCATGAGCAGAGTAGTCCTGGGAACCTGAGAAGAGTTTAAAAGAGCGTGGGGGAAAGACAGCTGAACCCAAAAGGGGGGAAAAATGTAACAAAAGCAACAGATGTGTTCTCAGTCTTTCTAATTAATGTTTTATGAAAGCTACGGTTAAGGTTTATTGCTCTTTTAAATTATTAGTGATTCAGCTATGAAGAACTCTGGACATGCTTGTATCTTTCATCATATTGGTAAGTAAACTGTGTTTAACACTTCAGGGATGGGACCAAGGCTGCGTACTTGTAATGATTAAAAAAAATTGAAACATCAGTAGAAAAGTGTCAACTACCCTTTAAATTAATCATAGCATAGCTGAGAAGTTCCTTAACATGGTGTTTAATTAGGGCTGTTTAATTTCATTTCGCTTCATATGTTTTTGCAATATGTTAATGTCATTTTCCCCCTTTACTGTAATGAATTGTGCTATTATTTAGCCCATAATTAGAGAGGAAGAAAAACCTAAAATGGATGCAGTTTTTCTGGTTTTTGTTATTTTGATTTCTGTGAGTTGGTGGTTCTGGAGAGAGGTGGAGGGAAAAAGCGCAAAAGAGTATCATGTCAAAACTTGGAATATTATTCTACTTTTTGGCATTATTTCATTAATTGTCCAAGTTTCTTGTGACACCATGGATTCCTGTCAACTTCCTCGCAAAAGTGTGTGTTTTACTGGCTTGAAGCAGCACAGATGGAAGGCAGACTCTGGTTCCTGAGACTTCGCCCCTCCTTGGTCCCAGCAGATAACAGAGCCAGCCATACGCGTTTTTTGGAGCCACATGCTGCTGATTTCAGGACAAAATGTTACCTGCCTGTGCCAGTACCCGAGTCCTGATTCAGATGCTCAAGTGTGTTTGCAGTGCTGTGACACTTTGGGTCCTGTGCCGGTGATTTTCAGAGGCTGTTCCTCATGCAGCTTCCTAGTCAGTGTGTTTCCTTTTAAGTCTCTGGTGAAACTGGGTCCTTCTGGGATAGTTGACTACTCATCAGGGGTACAGTGAGAGATAGGAAAGAGGAATGATGCAGGCCGCAGAGTTGTGATGTCATTGTGTAGTGTCTGTTGATAAATTACAGTAGGGTTTATATGTACACACATTACCGGATGAGTGTGGGAATAGATAAGTTAAATCTCCCCTTTCTCGTAAGAGCCTCCCTTTTTACAGCATTTTACAGGGACTTGATTTGGATACCAACTGAAAAAAAACCAACCAACCCCAATCTTTTTTGGGTAAGCACTTTTCAAGAGTGTAGTAAGTTGTCTTCAGTGACAGTGTGATAATGAGTGTTTCATTTGGATAAATTAACAAGTTTGAGTTGGCATTCTGGATGCTGCTATGTATTTTTATAGCCAGCACTTAAAATTTCTAAAAAATTAAATTCCTTCTCTATTTCTCAATTCACAGCAAAATGAGGAAGAAACCAGGTTAATTTTGACATTGTATTCTGGTTTTTAGGTGATCAGGCAAGGTTGTCTTGTGTTCATGAGCCGGGACATAGATGGGTAGGAACAGAGGAGCTTCTCCTCTGCTGCTTGGATTCCCATGGCTGAAGACAGCTGTTGTCTGTGATGCTTGCATGTATCAGCAGGACTAAAGCAAATATTTTAAAAATCAATCCTGTTTTATTCTAATTTAGGCAGAAACATTTTTCAATAATTTAGTCCAGTTTACAGTATTAGAAAGTAATTAGAAGAGCCTTGTTTAACACTAGCTAATCTGATTAATGCAAAGGCCTGGGACAGGCAGAAGAGAAGGGAGGGAGGACAGTGTGCAGGGAAGGGGGCTTATAGGCAAAATGCTCTTCAGAGCCACATTGGCTATTTTTATCCTGTTCTTTTTCTTTCTCCCTCCCACAACTTTCCATTGTACTGAAATAGTTCAAAATGTTTATGGTTCGGGGCAACTGACATCAGTAGTTGTCATGCTGTGTCCTGCTGAATATTTCTGTAACAGGAGCTGATTCCTCATTCAGCGATGGCCTTTTGGGACTCTCAGCTGCTCGTAGAGGACTGGTGACACTGTGGGGCAGTAACATCCTGTGCTTTGGCAATGGGTGACTGTGCAGGAGGGACTCTGGTGGCTCTTCTGTGCCTATGGGAGCACGGATGTGCTTGTGGAGATTGGTCTTTGGTGTGAGGGTCCTGTCCTCAGGACGGAGGGTTGCAGGAGGCAGGCCTGGGTGGCATTGCCAGCCTGGTGGACTCATCTGGCTGGGATGTGCCCGCTGGAGAGGCAGCTCTCCCTGCATGTGCTGGGTGTTCCCAGCATACACATGAGCAAAGTCTCTTCTGGCTGTAGATAGAAAACTTGCAGTGCTCTGCTTAATGTTCAGCCCCACTGCCTGCTGCCAGAAACCTGTGGCAAGGCCATGTCATGCCTGGGACTCTTGCTGCAGCTCAGGACTTGGAGCAGTGCTCTGGAAAGATGCTGTGTCCCACTGGTGGGTCCAGCACGCCAGGCACTCCTCTGTTTCTTTGGGATAGTCGTCTGCCTGGTCGCTTGTGTTCCCTGCAGGAGTGTCATGACCCTGGGGCATTTGTGAACATTGGTGAACCAATGTTAACTTAATAAAGAATTCAGTGTCTTTCTTCAGAGGTATTTACGGCATTGAGTTGTATTTTGGTTACGTGTTCCACATCCTGTGAAACGATAGCCAGAGGGAGAGCACAGCTAAAATTCTTCTCTGTGTTGGAACAACGCTCTAAGGTGTCTCCAGAGCTTGTACAGAAAGGGCTCCTGGCCAAGGTTTAATAGCATTTTCCTCTTGTTTAGAGGCAAAAATAAGCTTCTTTTTTAACTGAAGATGCCTCCTGGATGCTTTACAAAGAATAGATTTGACTGTAATCTCAGACTTGTGAAATTATTCACCCTTCTTTTATCTTGTTTTCTTGGTATGCATCTGTTTCATTATAGGATTTGTTCCAAATTTTAGGTGCTTGTTCAGTCTGGAAGATTATTTCAGTTTATATATGAGCAAAGTATGAGTGTGCAACATTCATCCTTCTGGGAGTTGACTACAGTTCCTGGTTTGTCTTTGTTTCCTATGTTGGAATAGCCCATGTTTCTGGTGCTTCTTTTAATGGGAAAATTATCTATTTCACACAATTTCTGTCCACTGTTCTCTGGGATCTCAAACATCTGTGCACTCCAAAACCAGGTTGGTTTTTAGGAGAAAAAAAAATCCTCTGTAGAAGAGCTTTTCTCTTGCCATTGATATTTTTTTGGCTTTTTGAAGAAGTGTGGTGTTAGGAATGCAATCTCCTGTCAGTTATCCTGTTTCTAAGATGGCTAAGACAAAATTTGTCTGATCCTCTATCATACATCTCTCTGTGACTACACCAAAATTGAGTTTGTTAAAGTGTTCTTTTGTTGAGAGGGATTTTTAAATCCCTGGTGCTGTGAGATTCAAAAGAATCTTAAGTAAAACTTCAGCAAATTGCTGTCACAGAAGAGATGTTGCATTTCTTTTAAGAGCTGCCAGCACCTAGTCTCTGGAAAGGGAGGGGGATTTGATGTATGGATTAACCCTTTCTTCCAGCTTTCTGAAGGAAAACCCCACTTCTTTGAGTGAATGGAGCCCATTAGCATTGAAGCCAGGTTGCTTGAGCTTGTCAGAGAATGTTCCTCTGTTGATTTTTCAAGTTCTTTTCTGTCTGGTACGGAAATGAGTTTAGAAGTGCTTTTGCTCAGACAGCAGGAACTGGTGGTAGCAGGTGCTCCCCAGGTGAAGGGAACATTGTGGATGTCTGTGTGATTCTTTCTATTTTTAAAAAAGGAAAAATCAGCAGTGAGTGCAGCTGTCCTCAGAAGGGCAGATAGTGGCAAAATAATGAAGTTCTTAACTTGCTGTCTGGAAGAAGTAGTCCCAGCACACCATCCAAAGTACATGGAGTTACTGAAGAAGGAAGGCTTGGGTTTCTTCATTGGTGGTTTATGTAACTTCACACGGAGGTGGGATGACAGGAGGTGCACCTTGGTGGCTCCACTCACACTCCAGACACCCAGATCTGCTCTTCAGTCCAATGTGTCCACACATCCCAGGCTCAGAACACCAAAGCTTTACAGGGAAAGTGCTGACAGTCAGCAGGATGCATTTAGCACAACAGGGAAAAGGAAAATTGGGATAAAGAGGCTTTGCTGATTCCTTCTTTTACAGTGTCCCCAGTTTTGATGTGACTGATGGATTTCTTCAGAGCAAACCTGTGCAGGGAAAAGATAAAGCTGGGGGTCTTGAGACCACATTCTGTGTGGGACAGAGGGGAAACTGTTTTCTGTCTCAACTGAAAAATTAATTTTTCTGTCGTTTTGCAGCACAGAAAGGTTTTTTTGTGTCTAGGTCTGTCATTCAAATCAATACATTTTTAAATCCACACATAACCATCCCTTGCTCTGAGGTGTGACGCTGGGTTGCAAAAGCTGGGGCGGAAGTGTGGCTTCGCACTGTTTTGAGGAATGTCTCAGGTGTTGGTCTCAGCTTCTGTGAACTGATCAGTTGCAAATCCACATGAACTGTTAAAGATCCTTTTTGTCACTTGCACGTGCAGCCAAGGGAGTGAAACAACCTCAGCACACAACTGTGCATCTAATTTAAGTATTTGTTTTTGAAAATTACTGGTTTTCCTTAACCAGTTCCTTGGTTGTGCTTTCAGTATTTAATTAAAAGACTGAACTTGTATTTTAGCAGGCCCCTGGAGGTAACACTACAAGTTTGAGTGCATCTCTGGGTTTTTTCCTGATTGCTAGTGGATCAGTATGTCCGTAAGGGTGTTTCTACTTACTTTTCAGTCTCCTGTGGTGTATCTGGAAAAGTAATAAATTAGGGTAGGGAATCACTGCTGTCTCACTAGCTAATTAACAGTGATCTAACTGTACCAGTAATTAAACCATTACCCACCCTACTATTTTTCCAATCAGTCATTCATATGTTCTTTACTTTGCCCTATGAATCCATAATTTGTATTTTAAACAGATTTTTTTTCCCTCCTTTTCTGTTGTACAGAAAAGCTTCCATGTGCTGTTTTCTAAGAAATTCTGAAACAGCTGTGTGCTATTGTTGACAAAACTGAGCAGAGCATTGCATCACTCTGTCAAAAATCCTTAAAAATTAACTGCATGCTTACACTAGTGAAAGTTTTGTACGTATCATTTGTTAATGAAAGTTACGTAATTAAGATAATGCTTTGATTCCTTTTAGCACTGACTTTCTTACCCTGTGAGGAGACACACAGTTTATGCCTTCTAACTATGGAGTTCATTTTTTAAGTTTAACAAGATAGTTCACACTAAAACTGAAAGGCCCTGCTTCTCCTCTCAGGATCTGGTCTAAGGCATACTAGGAGAGATGGGACTTCCTTGAACTGACTTTGATTTAAATTAAAGCCAAAATATTAACAAAAGGGCCAGGGAAATAATTTTTGATCTCTGCCATTGAGAACTGACCTTGACCCATGATATTTTCTAGTGAATAAATATCCTTCCTAATTACAATGCTGTGGTTAATTTGAAGTGTAAGAGATGAGTTTGTGGAGCTTGATCCAGAGGATGAACATTTCGGGTGGGGCTGCTTCCTCACATTGGTATTTCTTTGCCCAGCCTGCTCAATAACTAATGACTGGTCGGTGATGGAATTCCCCCCAGCTGTGTGTCTCGGTGCCACAAGATGCACGTGTGTGCTAGTACATGTGCTTTAGAAGTGAGGTGACAGGTGCAGGTGTGCAAAATCGCTTATGAATAGTGAAAACAAGTTAGATTATTTTCCCCCCATGCTGTGTATCTGAGTTTATATTGTGTACTGAAGCTCCTGCAAAGACAGCTGAGATGTTTGAAGTAGCTCTGTTGTTACCCGTGTTTCCGAGTGCACTCTCAGTTGTGGTGTGCCCTAGCACATTTCTGTCCCATTAAACCACATTTTTTTAGATGGAAAGCAGACAAAGTTTATGTGAAGGTTTCGACTGTTGAGATCCTGCCTAATGTGTGATTACATGTAGGTGTCGTTTTCCAAGGTGGAACTGTAGCAGGAAGGCAGGTGATGAACTTATTTTCAGTCTCTTCCCAAGAGAAATAACTAACTTATCCGTCTGATGCAGGACACTTTTTGTGCCTAAACAGTTGTAATTTCAGATGACAAGTACACGAGACACTGTATCCACCCATCTTCCAACACACAGTAGATGTGCAGCTTGACCTGCATGTCTAACATGGTTTTGCTGTTGCAGGTTTTCTTTAGGCTACTTAAAACTGGTCTGTATTGTCAGATAATTTTTGGTTGTGTCGTACAAAGAGAGCTTGCAAGGCAAGAAGGCAGTGAGGAAACGAAACCATTCTTTTACAAAGAGAAACTTGTCTGCACCCTGGTACTCTCTGAACAGAATGAGCTGTCTGCATTTGTATATCTTGGGCTATATAGTGAGAAGTCTGATTGCTGAAGCCAGGTTGCCATGGTGAAATAATTCCCAGCAATTAAAGCACAGTTCCATCCTGAAAAGCAACTCTGTGCAAGCTATGTTGTGAAATCCCACATTTACGAGGCCGTGAGGTTTCCAAATCAAATTTGCTTGGTTTAGAAATAAAAAGGTAGCTTTGCAGTGTTCCAGCTCGACAAACTTCTTCAGGGTTGGGACAGAACAGTGCCTTCAGTGATTTATGTGCGCTGGTGGTGATCTCCCTCCCCGCAAAGGTGCACCACAGGGTACTGGATGTGCTCATCTAGAGATAACAGGGCTGCATCAGAGTAGCCAGGAGGAGCACTTGCTGCCAAAACCTGAATTTAATAATGACGTAAAAGTCAAAATAACGCTGTGTTCCAATAGGAGATTACAGGATAATAAATCACTGATTAAATTAATAGACATGTCAGAAAAGACACAGGGAATAGAAATGTTAATTGAATTTTTTTAATGTTATTACTATAGTACATTAAATTTTTCTTTCAATTTGCAGAATTTTAAAACCTTAAAAGAGATATAAAACTTTTTTTTTTGTCAATTACATCGTTTTTCCTTGTTCTCAGCAAGCAGTATTTCGGGCCTCCAGAATTTCAAATTGTCTGCTGAAAAAATAATGCTCTGAATATAATAACAAACCTGACAGATACATATTTGTCTTCCCCAGAATGAAAAAGGTGTTAAAAGCCAGCCCAAAACTTGCTTTCAAATCTTGGTGCAGATCACTTGTTCTCAAGGCTCTGTGGGCGACCTTTCCACTGCAGCACATGTAGCAACCAGGCTCGCCGTCTCTGCCATTGTCTGCTCTCAGTTGAGAGCCAATTTTCTCCTTTCTCTGTGTGTTTGAATTAGGGAAATGTAAGGTATGCTGTAGATCTCTGCCTTGGAGTGCAATGTTTTTTGTTTTAGAGAAAGAACTGTTTATCTCTGCTGGTTTCCAAAGGTCCTTGGAGAACTAGCTGAGATGTAAACATTTACATGTGCAGATACCTGTGGTGAAATGAATCCTGTGTAGCCCTGCTGTGTAGCTGCAGTATGGGAGTATATTTAGCAGTGGAGGATGATGAGGAAGCATTTGTGTTGCTTGAATACTAATGGCATTTTTCCTCTAAGGGAGGCGAGAATACAGGAGCATCCTTATCTTGGCATTGTGTATGGGCCTGGTGGGTTTGGAGTGTTTGCCTGGGGACTGAAATGAGCTGTGTCTTAACAAGACAAAGCCCAGATCAGAGCTCCAGCCTGTGTTTTCAGCTGCTGAATGGCTGGGCAGAGATGTCCTAAAGAGTCAGCATAGGGTGGCCTCTCCTATCCCCACACCAGGGTCTGCTCTGAGTGCCCTTTGAGGGGAGGAGGAATTGCAAGCACGGGAGAATATAGTATGACACACCTTCTCAAGCAGGGATTTGGGATTTGCCCCCTTTCTGCTTAGTTTTGGCTTCCTTTCAGACAGTTTGCCAACTGGAGACTTAAAAAACAAAAAACAACCAAACGAAAGCCACCACTCCATGTCAGTCCCAGGCACCTCTGACTCAGTGCTCTGCTGTGTTGTTTGTTCTAAGCATTGGGTAAATTAATTGTTACAACACTTAGTCTATGACCTACTGAATTTCTGTTACCACAGACCTTATTTGGCTCCATGTAGAGAGGCTGAAAATAGGAAAGAGTTGTCTTTTTTATTTCCTATTCCAGAAATTGCCAGAAGTCTGGACTGTAGCAAGTTGCTTAAGAAAAGAATCTTGCTGAGCCTTCGTGCTGTCACCTCCTGGTTGGGATATGTGAGGGCTTTTTGGCACCAACGTAAAAGAGAACATTTCAAATTGAAGAAAAACTGCGTATGGCTTGGGTAATTTTGTTTCTCCTAGTGAATCGTTTCTTTTAGATTATGTCACTGGCTCCTAGAAATAAGGATTGTTTCCCGTTGGACATGGCTCCCCTGGTGTCCCAAGTGTGTTACCTGGAGGGGAGGCTGGGGAGGGCAAGGCCTGTGGAGTCAGGGAGCTTGGACACCTCTGTTCAGCCCGGGGGAGGAGTTCTGGCAGGTAGGCCCCGGGAAGAAAGGGAGCTCCGGTGCAGCGTGTTTCACCACAAGAATGCACTCTGCACATTTTTGTAGCATGAACTGAGCTGTGGCGTGCCTGGCCTTGCCTCTGCAGCCCTTCTTCCCAGAGCTGCATTGGAGACAAGATGGGGGATCCTGGGAACCAGCAAACAAACCCCTGGGAGTCTCTGCAGGGTCCTTAGTGTGCCTCTGACACACCGCTGACGGCAAACACCGAGCTTGTGCTGGGAGGGGATGTACAGGGAGGTAGGAAGAATCATAGCTGTTCAGGCTGGAAAAGACCCTCGAGGTCACTGAGTCTGCCATTAAACCACATCCACACGTAATAAACACTTACAGGGATGGTGACTCCACCAGTTCCTGAGCAGCCTGCTCCAGTGCCTGATAACTCTGTTGGTGAAGAAATTTTTCCTAATACCAGTCTATACCTTGAGGCCATTTCCTTTTGTCCTATCCATTGTTACCTGGGAAAAGCGACCTTTTCTTGCTACAGTCTCCTTTCAGGTAGTTGTAGAGAGTGGTAAGGTAGCCTGAGGCTCCTTTTCTCTTGGCCAAACAACCGCAGCTCAGTCACCTGTTCCCTGTAAGACGTGTGCTCCAGCCCCTTCACCATAGGTGGGTGGGGAGTCCTACAGAAGGGCACAGAAGGGCCTGATGTACCAGACGTGGCATGGTGCAGGTGCCCCATGTTCTCCTTGCTTTGCCAGCAGCACCAGCTGGAACTCAGTCTGGCCCTACAGAATGTTTTGGGCTTTCTGTTGAGAAGCAGCACTATGAAATAATGTTATGGCATTTGTCATCCTTAACATGCCTGCCATGCCTTGGCACCGACTGTTTACTGCAGAGCATCCGGAGGCCAAGCAAAGGTTCCCTTTTAAGGCAAAGAGCCACTATGAGAATCCCGAAGAAAAACTTTCCCTGGCATGTAGGATACATTCTTCTTTCCTCCTCCTCTTAAATAAACTATTAGGAACTTTTAAAAACATAACAAAAATGAAGAAGCAGGGCCAGAAATGCTGCCATAGCCCCCTTAGACCTGCACAGCAACCAAGCCCTGGAGCTAACCCAGGGCAGGAGAGGGGAGGAATGAAGCTGAGGTCAGAGGGGTCTGTCAGAGTCCTGGGGCAAGAGGAGATCGGAATGGAGACTGCCTTAAAAAGCTTCGTCTCCTTCCCTTCCGCAGCCCTGGAGAAAAGCACTGTCCACAGCAATCTGTGAGCAATTGTACTGAATGCTGCACTGGGATTTGGACTTGCTTTCCAATACCTTGCACAGCTTCCTTTCCCATGCTGATGTTCTTTTCTTTCCCAATCCTGACAATGGATGTGTACATCCAGGATTTGTGGTCTGAGTGTGCTGTCACATGGCATTTCCAGCTGAAGACTTAGCAGTGATCTGGGTTAAAACAGGACATGGGATTGCAGAAAAACCTCCAGAGGTGCTAATCTTGTGCCACTTTAAAGAAAGAGGGGAAATACAGACATCATCTCTGGCGTTGTTCTCAAAGGAAGGGCAGCTTGACCGATGTTTGAAGGAAGCTGTTATTCCCCTTTTCTTGCATACTGTACAAGTAAACAAAGATACTGAGTTACCAAGAAGGGATTTTAGGCTCCGTAGCCTTTCTAAGTTTCCAGTTCTTGCTCTTAACTGAGGAGAAAAGGCAGTGGGCTGCTGGGTAGGACACTGGACAGCCTTCAAGAGATTGTTCCTAACCTGTGAGAAGGTTGCTGGCGTAACCTGCTTCTTCATTGTTCTTGTCACTTGGACTCATACATTTTAGCTCATAAAACTGTTTCCTTCCTGCTGTGAATGGGTTCAGGACTCCCGTGCTTACGCAGAACATCTGTAACCAGAAATTAACTGATAATTTCTTTCCAGTAAAGGGCCACATAAAAAGCCCATAAAGGTAAAAAGTATATCTGTGAGCAGCTGACCTGGTTTACCTTACAAAACTGTAGCCTTCTGTGCATGGCTGAAATCACTGTGCTTTTCCTTTCTGCAAAGGGAGTACATTAGAGGGAGAGACCTTCAATGCTGGAATTTTGCCTTAATGTGTTTTACTCCCTCCTCTGTTCCAGTCAATCCCCTTTGACTCCCTACCCAAAGAAGGTAAGAGGAGAGAAGCTAAAATGGAAACATCCAGCACACCTTTAATTTTGAATTCTAAACCCTTATTCACTGGAAAAATAAAAACAGTGTTCATAAAGTTTGGCCTGAAGGACAATGCTACAATGTTGGCTTACTGCCTCTCTAATTTTGTCTTTTAAGAAGCTAATCCCCATCCTTAGAGTGCCAAGAAAGTAGGTTTTGGTAGGAGTACTTTACTTTGTAACATTTCATTAGTGGAGGATGTTTTGAAACACAGGACTTCAAAAAGAAAGAAAAAATTACAGGATGAAAAATTGAAGGCCCAGATAGTTTGATATATCAGTTAGTTCAGTGTGTAGGGGTATACTTGGAATATGGTGTTGCTGTTGGAGACAGTAATCCATGTAAAAGTTCTAGTTGGGAGTGCACCATTTAAATCCCAACCTTTTCCAGATTGTGAACTATAAAATTGTAAAGTGCAAGCTAGGTTACTTGAAAATAACCCCCAGAGCTTCGAGTGATGTTTTTAATATCATTTGGTACTATTCCTGTGGGCATCTTTGGTTTTGATCTTCTTTAAAACAGTTCTTTTCTTTTTGTGCCATTTTTTGCGTGCATTGCTGTGGACTGGCGGGCTGTACTCTCTCCAGCACTAATGGAATATGTCACAGCTGGATTGGCAACAGTCAAGACTTGCTCTCTTCTGAATTTGTGGGGATTGCTAGGATTATAGCAGTTAACCTTATGTAAGGAATAGAGTCAGTTGCTAAAAAAAGCCCACAAAACCACACCACATTAATCACAAAATACGCATCTTTGTCCTGTAAGGTCGTGATCTGTGGTGATTTTCATCCTCACAGACTTGAGATGGTACGTGAGTTCTGAAGTTTGCAAACAGAGACAGAGTTGCCATGTGAGGTCTGTCAGACCCGTTCTGTCAATTTTCCAGTGGAAATTGGTGTGTTTGAGACTTGGCTGGCACCTGAAACTGGTGCATGATCCGGAGGGCACAGTGATGGGAGTTTTGCCTGCAGCTCTGGTCATCGCCACTATAGACTTCTTAAATAAATTTTTTAACTTCCTAAAGTTACTCTTATTTCCATTTTAATATGCCACACTAAAAAGAGAAAACCCACTGACAACATGTACTTTCAAAAGAAAAAGAAAAAGTAAAAGCCATTCATCCAAAGGACAGTTAGTTTGGTGTGGAAGATGGGAGAGGGGATCAAAGTATCATCAATTGTCTTTGAAGAGATTTCAATTTTAGATGCAGTATAAGAAACTGCACAGCTTGCTGGAGACAGCAAGAAATTATTATAGCTGGGCTGGTTTCCTCTGGAAAAAAAGGAATCCTGAACTGATAGAGATCATCTAAAATAGCATGATCAGTTTAGGGAAGTTTGGCTTTTAACAAATTGTTAGAATTCCCTCTGTGTGATCAACCTGGGAATAAATCAGATGTGCTTGATCAGAACCATGAATGCCTGGTGCAATTCCAAAGTGATGTGAACTATGTCAGGTTATGAAGCACATCCACTGGATGGACACTGGGTCTCTGGTCCTTTCTCAGCTCAGTCAGATTTCTTCATGTGTGCTTCCTTCCAAACAAACCATGTTTGTTTACACTGAAGCACATCTTCAGCATTTATACCATGAATCAACTTTGAACCTTGCAGTTTCTGCTGTGAAATGGGAATAACACTTCCTCAAAATGGTGTTAAAACTAAACCTTGATGGTGCTTTCAACATGCTCTGAAGTGCAGGGTTTTTTAAACCAAGAAAGTACTGAGCCTCTGATCAAGAAGGAAATGAGGGAGAAAGATTAGAGGAGGATCTTTATTAACTGATGTGGGATAAGAAAGCAATCCGGGAAATTGGCAATTTTACTCGATCTTAACAAAGTAGTTAGACTAGGGAGAAAATCATCAGTGGACTGTCACTTCATAGACTGTCTTGTACCTCTCTTTCTCCAGTGAAATCCAGGCAAACGTGCAGCTGATGTGTTTTGTAGCTGGACACAAGGCTGAGTCTGGCAGCCCTGCTAGAAGCATTAGTGAGTGTACAGTGTTGGCCTGGAGCCAGTTTGCTGAACCTTCTTCTCAGACTTCAGGCGAGCGATCTCTCCTCTGCCATTTGCCATCACTTTTTCCTCTCTGAAATTTATTTGTGGGTGTGACTTGGCCTGTGGCATCACGTTCAATTGAGTGCGTAAAACCAAAGGCAGACCTAGCCTGGGAATTGTCAGGAATTAGTTTGTACTCTGGTTTGCCTGTCAGTAAAAACTGTGGAGTGCTGTCTCCCTGGATTCCCTAAAGATGTTTCTTTCCTTAATTAGTAGTTAAGCACTGATAGACAGGACTTGGTCTAAGCTGTGGACAGACCACCAAACTGCTGCATAGCAGCTACTTCTGCAGCTGCCTGGGTGATACAGGTGATGTGGTGTGGACATGTTAAGACAAATTTAGCAGAATTCTCTGATTTTTGAAGAAAGATGCATGTAAACATGACTTGAGGTGTGTATAGCCATGTTTTGAAAAGTACTGTGCTTTTTGTGGTCTTAGATGACACTTAGTTATGTTTTCCAATAAACAGTCATCTACAGGTGATGAGTTTTGGTGTTTCCTGAATAGAACAGGGAAACTCTACTTGTTCTTGACGTTTTTTTGTATTCGTGTACTTTAAAAATAAAATGAAAAATTAAGGAAGGCATCTTGAATGAGAAGAGCTCACAAAAAGGAAATAATGGATGCTTCATCTTGTGCCTTTGGACTTGAGTCCAGCTGGGGTGTTCTTACAAGTCTTCGAAACAACAGTGAACTTGGAGGTAGGGGCAAGCAGAGGGAAGGAAGCTTACTCCTAAACTTTGCACTATTTGGTAGTTCTGGGGATTGTGAACGAATGAGCTTTGGCTTATCTGGAATATGGAAGTATTTTTTGTTGATTCTTAATCATGTGTAATTGTGTTTCTAAAACAGGTTTTTTCATACTGCTCTATGCTCCAGCTTTCTAAGTTTAAAAAGAAAATGCTTTACTATGCATGGGTATTGATAGTTCCCAAACTAACCCACGGTTTACAGCGTAGACTGAGCATGACTCAATTAATTTGAGTAAGTCAATAGAACCTAAATTCTGCCTAACTGGGCTGGATACATGGTCCAGTTCAAATGACATTTTTAAGGCTGGGTTGTTTTTTTTTTTTTTAGTTTGTACTTAGAGTACTGGGGCCATGTAGTGTCCCAGCTGCACTGCACGCAGGTCACAAAAATGTGCTGGTGTAAACAATTTCTGTGGTCTTGCTGTAGCTCTCAGGAGCTGCAAAAGGTTAACAAGATGTTCGTGCTGCGCATGGCAATTTGACATTCAGGTTTCAGTGGTGTGAATAAATCCTTTGATAGTAGTGATTCTTGGCATTTTGCAGGTTCTGTGATGTTACCCAAGAGTCAGGTTCTTTTAAAACTCAGCCAAAGCTCTGAAAATGGGCAGAAACGGGATTCTTTAGGAAGCTTATGTTTGAAGTGCTCCAGTTCCAGCACAAGGCGGTTGTGGAAAGACTTACACAATCTATTTAAAAGACTCAAAAGTGGCTGCACATACTGATCTAACAAAGAATTGACATTTGTGTGAAAATGAGAGGCTTTGGATTTTGCAAAAGGACAATGTAGTGTTGTTTGCACCAGCAAACTTGAGAAATACATTTAGTGTTGAATTTTCATTTATTCTCTCGAAATGGGGAAGAGATGCTGAAGTGAGGGTGCAGTACACCCCACCCATTCCCGTGTGATGGAAGGCTTGCCTCAGCCTCCTATGTCTTGCTTCCTTCTGTGGTTTCCCTCCACAGCCTGACTCTGACACAGACTGTCTTTGACCTCTTTGTCTCTCTCTTCCCTCCTCCTCCTTACAGCAGACTGCTCTCAGCTGATGTGGCACAGCCCTAACCTGGGGCCCTTGGTTTAATTATCCTGAACTACAGCAAAGACAGAAACTCTATCCAAACTACTTCTCACTGATAACTTTTTTCCCTGAGTGTGGTTAATGCGGTTTGTCAAACCAGTCTCTGAACCTGAAGATATTTTCTGCATGACTGTTACTAGAACTATAATTTTCCTAAGAAGATCAACTTATCCTTGAGTGCTAGAATCCTGGCCCCCTCCCCCCACCAGCCAAACCAAACCCAGAAACCACTAAATGTAGCAAATGCAAGGGTTTCAAGACAGGAATAGTCTGACAACCAGGAACTGTTATCTAACCAAGCAACCCTTCTGTGTTAAGAGCCTTGCACTGAGGAACAACTGAATTCTCATGTCCTAAAACATCCCTTTATGGAGCAGCTATGAGAATCAGTCCAGTTCACTTCATTAAAAAAACTTAAGGAGCAAATCTTGCAGGCTCCATTTGGATTGGAATGTGCTGCTGTGGAGAAAGGACATGGCAGGAAATGTGTAGGAGTACAGCTCTTGTGCCAAACTCATCCTCACAAATACTGGCTTTAGTTTATTTTCATCCTATGTTTGTATTCTTTAGAAAGATGTTCTGTGTTGTATTCTTTAAAAAGATGTCACAGGCATCCTCTCTTAAACCATGGAGCCCACCTTTCTCATTAACCTAGGAAAGAAGGTGTGACCATATGTTCCCTGCCAGACACCTGCAGTGCTTTCTGCACATCTATGTAAATATATCTTGAGGCTGTAAGTGTATATTGTGCTGCTGTCACCAAGTTTTCCTTAATTTTCCTTTATGATGGCTTTTCTGAAGTCCTTCTAGTCTTAATTTACTGGTTAGAGAGATGTGTGACCAGACTCAGCTCAGGTTTAAGACAGTGAACACTGGCAGTGCTCACCGTGACCCAAGTTAAAATGCTGCTTTCCTGTGGAAGTCAAATGTCGGTCTCTCCCTGCATTGGTGGGGATTAGGTGGATGATGAATCATTCTGAAGATGTGTTTAATAAATAGACCAGTAAAAAGCCCATGAAGAGAGAAAAATGAGTAATCATATTTTCTTTAAGAAGAGCACTGACACTTCAAACACCATTCCAGGAAAGACGTGTATCACATCTTCACGGCAAAAATCAAGCCTGCATGTATCTCAGACAGGAACACAGTTGGAAGATTATTTAAGTGTGTTAAGAGCCAAAATGTGAGGTCTGTTTCCTTTGGATGAGATCTCAATGAGTTTTGACAGCAAACTTAATGCAGTCATCTGCAAAGGTGGGCTTGTCTTGGCTTTACAGATCCTTAAAAATCACTTTAACCAAGACAGCCTGACATTAAAAAAGAACTGGCATCTCTTCCTTGTATTCACATCATAATGGACAGCAAGTGTTGCCCTATGATTGTCCCTCACCATTAAACAGATCTTCCAATCCAGCTTAGGTGGATTTTTTTAACTGTAGTGGGGTGTTTGACCACATAGTCTAAAAGACCAAAGTGCTTAACCCACTGTCCTTCCTGTGAAGTCCTGCTGAATCCCTTGTCCAGGGCTGGGTTGAAAGTCTAGTTAAAAACGAGTGAGAGGAAAACTCTCGTGATAATAGGAAACACTTTACAAATGGCAGATGAAAAGTCACAATATGCCATGGAGATAAATGTGTTTTATGGAATATGGTTTCTGTGCTTTTGTAAATCCAAGTGGAAGGTTATTTGACAATGCATTGGATTTCCAAGGGTTTTCAGAAAAACATGAACTCAGATCTTTCTGTCCCAGGTATCCCTGGAGTTGAGAAAACAGGTGCTTTTGTGTTTCAGTGCTTTTAGCTGGAGTCACAAATCTTCACTTAAGAAATTTTCAATAGGACTGGAGAGCAAGGAATGCTGTAGCTTTGAATGAGCTGCACCAGATTTTCCAGCTGTCCTCTTGCAGCAGCCAGATTTGCTGTTTCTCAGGTGATCAGGAGCTGTGTGATGCAGCAGGTTGTTGGTCCTCACGTTAGAGTGGCTCCTTCAGGCACAGAGCTGTCCGGCTGTCACCACTGTGCCCAGGCCTGAGGAGGGACCAGTGTTCTCCCAGGAGTTTGCAGTCTCATGTGGCCAAAGGGCAGTGGAGATGGAGCAGCAAAATGAAGCTAAGGGGAGGGAATGCAGGAGGAGCCGTGTAAAGGCAAATACAGGAGTTTGGATGAACCAGCTGCTTTCAGGTTTCTGTAGCTGTTCAACAGTAGAGGTAACCCCACTCCTCTCTTTTTGAATCTCTTGCAGGAAGTCCAAGGGAAAGCCAAATGGTAAAAAGCCAGCACCGGAAGAGAAGAAACTTTACCTAGAGCCAGAATATACAAAATCCAGAATTACTGACTTCGAATTTAAGGAACTAGTGATGTTACCACGGGAAATAGACCTCAACGAGTGGCTTGCCAGCAACAGTGAGTATTGTGTTCATACAGTTCTGAGCTTGCTGTCCATGCTCGAGAGGCCATTCATTCACTCTTCTGCTGTTTTCAGTGCTCAGAGAAACACTCAGTGACTATTTATGCTTACTGTGTAATGTATGTCATTATACCTTGAGCGGTAATTAGGCTGTCTCACACACAGCCCAGCTGTGCTCAGCACCATGAAAGCCTTGATGCATTTCCTCCTTCCAGCTCCCTCCCTGTGGCACGGAGGGCATTGCAGTTTTTGATGCTCTTTGAAGAACCATCAAGATTCCCGTTGACTGCTCGCTGAACTGGCTGGTTCTGCATGTTTCTGGCTCAAGCTACTCACCTTCCAGAAGCATTGTAAAAATGTAGTTTCTAAAGACTTGTACGCAAAGCAACTTATGCCTAAAGCCAGAAGTTGAGAAGTCTTTTGGTCAGATTTTTTTCCTCCCTGCTCCTTCCAAATTCTCGTGGAATTACTGTGCATTTAAACAGTAGACAAGCTGAAAATCAGGGATGTGACCAACTACTGTGAGTGAATGCTGTACGTGTGCACTTCAGCCCTGATTTACTGTCTGACCCTGGGCTTCTCCTGCCAGTCCTCACCTGCAGCTATGGCCCAGTCTTGTTTATGTTTTCAACAGTGTGTGGTAGTAGCAAGAAACTACTTTAAACTGCACACCAGGAAAGTTTATAGAGACTCATTAAGGAAAAGTGAGGTGCCCCATGAGAAGTATTAAAAAGTTAAATTATCTCAGGAGATTTTTAAAAAGTAGGTGTACTAGGTTTCATGCTGGTTGTTTTTACAAGGAGATGTGTCGTGAAAACTTAGTAGTGCCTTTTTCTAGCCACTGTACATTTTAAGTCTGACTTCAAAAGAACATAGCAAATTGTTTGCCTTCAGCTTATAGCAGAGTATTCTACTGTAAAGGTGAGGCTGGTGATGGAGACACTTTCCAGTCTTGCTGCTTTGTGAGTAATAAGAGCTAATGCATCATATGCTTTCATCTTAAATCTAAACAAGAGCTTTCATTCTGTGTACCTCTTTGTTTTGCAGTTCATCATTAGACTCATTTAGCTAAATCATGTTTAAATTTGTATGCAAGCTCAAGACTGAGGTTGCTTCACTTGCTCTATTTAAATAATTGTCTGGAGGATAACCAGTGTTTGAAAGTATTTTACTTCTGAATTTCTTTCCTTTGTTTATTTTTCAGCAACAACTTTCTTTCATCACATCAACTTACAGTATAGTACAATCTCAGAATTCTGTACAGGAGAGTCATGTCAGACCATGGCAGTGTGCAATACGTAAGTCAGTATTTTCATTTATTACATATGCAAGGTTTCCATGTCTTCAGAGTTGCCTGGGGGAGGATATTGGTATTGGGTGGCATCGGGCAAGTGTTTTACAGCAGGTCTCTACTTGTTGAGAGTGTGTTAGCTGTGCATCCTCTTCTTTCCCTTCAGCAGTGAAGTGTGGTGGCAGTCTGGTTTTGTGGAGGACTAGAAGGATGAGAATCTTGGAGTGGTCTGAGCTGGTTTTATAGGGTCAGATCAGAGAGGCAAATGACCATGTGTGTGCTTGGGGGAGAAGGAAAGGAGGGTGTTGAGGAAACTTCCCTGTCTGACCATCCAGGAGCCACTCTGGCAGTCAGTCGTGAGCTGGGACCAAGGCCCCTTCACAGCTCCACACCCCACACTCAGTCAGGTCAGCTTTCCTTACTGGCTTGACCCATAGCAGAGTCTCAGACATCCAAATCCTTAAAATTAACTTGGTACAGTAACCTCATAACAGCCCAATCTGGTGCCTCCACAGAGGGACCCTAAACAAAGGAAACCCTGGGCTTTTATACTCTCACAGCTGAGAAAGCCCAGGTGAGGTCATGGGGATGTCAGGTCCTGCTGTGTCTCCAAGTGTCACCTGGCTGGGCCACAGGTCCCCATGTCCTTTACTGTGCCCGTGCCATGCAGAGCTCAGCCCTGAGCCTGCAGTGCAGCTGCTCACGGAGGTACCTGCACAGAGTGTGCTCCTCAGCAAGGGCAGGGCAGGACTGTCCCTCCTGGTTACAGCGCTGGGGCTCCAGAGAAGGCAGGGCAGGAGAAGTGAGTTGTGAAAACCTGTGAGGGTGCTTCTGAGAGCTGGAATGCTGACACAGCCTGCTGACACAGGCTGCTGGTGGATAACCTCTAGCCTGACGTGAGCCACAGGCTCTCTGCCTGAGCCCCTGGGCACAGAGGACAAACTGGCAGCTTTGCAAGAGTAAGGAAAACATTTTGGTTTGGCACTTTTCTGCCTCTAGAACGCTGTAGACTTAAACATTGACTAGCTGTCAGTTCTGAAAGAAAGCTTTGTAGTGTTACTGTACAGTGTGAATATAAGAAAAAGTTACCATAAAATCCTGCTGTTGATGAGCACAGTCCAACATGATGGAATATGAGATCCAGTCAAATATGAATAAGCCTGTTGTGTTTTCGGTTTTTGCCCTCCAACATGTGTTGATAGTCCTTTTCTTGCCTCCTCTTGCATTTCCTGGGATTAATTTACTTGAGATGGATTTTTAAACAGCCAGCTGGGCAGTTAATGTCATAGTACATCAAACAAACGTCCCAGGGAATGTATGCAATAGAACCATAGCTCCATATTGTATCTCTGACAGTCATTACGTAATTCTTAGAAGTGCTTAATGCACTGGGCTGTCTCGTACACTTGAAATTAATATCAGAGGCTTTCTTTGAGAGCACTCAGAAGCATGCAAAGTGTATGGAGGGTATTTTTGCATGTAAAAGTTGGAATGATAACTGTCAGAGAGTTAAAGGCCATGCTAGTGACTTTGAAACCAAGCTGGAATAGAAAGTAATAAATCTCCGCTGGACCCAGATTTTATCAAAAGGAGACAGCATGTCTCTAAATAAGAAATGGTGAGCAGTAAGATGAGTATTTTGTTGATTCTTGTTCCCAGGCTTGCTTATGTTTAAATTCCTGATGTGTCACTGGCTGTCCCAAGCACTGAGTTTAGCTGTTTATCCACTTGGCTGGTGGGAAATAGTGGCTAAAGGGAGGTGGTGATGGGGAACCTGCATTAGTGTAGCTCTGTTCTGCTCTAGTGAGCCTTAAACAAGAGTCCTCTGTAAGCACCTTGTGCTGCAGAATAAAGAGAGGAAGTGCCTGTAGGTGACTGCAGCTGTAGCCTGTATTTTTACTGGTAGAGACTGATAGCAGAATGTTCCTATCCTTTGTTTTGGAAAACTGAAAAATTGCGCTATTTGGGAATAACAGGAAGCATGTCTACACTTGGGTGAAGCGCTTGAAACGGTTTGTGAGTAGCTGAATCATAACAACTTCAGTACCTTCCTGTACTTGGGAGCAGGTGGCTGATTGGCGTTTGCAAACTGGAGGCTGCTTGCTTCTAGCAAGTGTGTGGGTCTGTGAAAAAGCCACCGAGGTGACATCAGCTGCCTGCACACCTCAGTACAGTTCAGCTTTGAGGGCCCCCTTCGTAACTACGTTCTCCAAATCCTGGTCCTGTTGTTCTGCCTTTCCTAGCTTGGGTAAGCTAAGGATGTGCTTGTCGTGCTGGAGAAGCAGCAGTTGCTGTGGCTCATCGTGCCTTGGACTTGTGTCCAGTGTATAGAGAGAGACACCTAAAGACTGGTGTCAGTTGCTGATTAATCTGATGGACACCCCAGGTGTAGTCTTCTGTGGCCGTGATCTGTTTGTTCCCATCTTTTGGAATAAAATAGCATCTGACTATGTAAGATTGCCACAGAATTACAGTACCTTGGAATTAAGGTGCAATTTGCCATTTTTTTCCCATGCCTATTTATTGGGTAGTTCCATATGAAAGTCTGCATTCTGATCCACTTTTATATTTTCCCTGCTCAGTTCCTGATGATCTGTTCTGGATCACACCATTCTGGTCATGCCTAAGAAAGACTTTTATTTATGGTTGAGATGTTCAAGTAACCATTGAGAACTGGTTGCTTGTCAAGTTACTTGACATTCAAATTGCACTGCAAGTACCCAGTCCTAAATTTAAAGTATTTGCTGGCACAATAAGCACTGGTTGCAGTTAAATATTTGAGGTAAGGTTTTAACATCTGAGAGAAGCTGCAGCCAACTGACAAACTGCAGACAGATGCAGCTTTCAGCCCTCTGTCAGATATGTGAGATAGCACAGCCATCTGCACTCAGCGAGGAGGAGAATTTCTGCTTACGGTCACTAGGAGACATCTGACCAAAACTTAGTCTCAGTGTAGAACAGATGGAAGCATTTGCTGGCAAGGTGGGATAATGCCAGGAAAATACCATAATGGCCAGTTACCCTCAAACTTCAGCGAGAGTGACATGAATATAACCTTGGGAATTACTTAATTTTGCTCATTAATATGTTTATCGCTTGTTGTAAAGCAGGTATTATATTTTAACGCAGTATTTACTATTAAAATGTAGTATGCTTTATAGCTTGTTATTACACAAACCAGCTTTAAAGCACTTTGAGCCTGTAAACTGGTTTTCTAGCTGACATTTGGGTAAAACTCCTTAAAGTGCTGCAGTGAGTGTACTAAAGAGGAGCCTATGGAAGTGCTGTACATAAGAGGATGAGTTTGCAAAACTCCTAAGGCAGAAATCAAAGATGGTTGCAAACTTTCAGGAAGCCCATCTTTCAAGATGTTGTTTTGGTCCATTGAAATCCCCTAATTGATAACGCTTATCACACATTTTTTTCTAATCTGAGTCTCCTTTCTCATGTTTAACTTGCCCTGAGTGTTTCTGCATATGGGGAGGGTATTTCCTCCTCGAGTGCTTAATTCAAACTTACAAGTTTCTCATTTTCTTACATTTAAGTTCCCCCAGGTATATAGTTTTACATGATGCCTCCTTTCTCTTCTCTGCCATACAAGTATTGTTTAGCCCCTATGAAACCATGCAAGCTGTTCCAGCTGCTGACAAGCACTATTCCTGCCTCTGGCTTTCTATCCTGCTTTCTTCAGATTGCCTATTTTTTGGTATTTCTACCAGGACTGTTTGTACTTCCTTTCCAGGCAAAATAATCTCTACAGTAAAAGCTTTTCCCTCTTTCCAGAAGCTTTTCTTATATATTGGTGTAACTTCTGTTCTGCCTTGGCTTCTGTGTCATCAATACAAGCCCAGAATGTTTTAGAGGAAAAGGGATAAAATACATACATATATTAAGATGCAGTATTGTGATTTCATTTGTGATTTCACGTTATACTTCATTATTTGCATCGCAGGCTCTTCTCTGTTAAACCCATAGTCATTTCTCCCTGGGATTTAGAACGGAGCTGCAGATTCCTCATACTCTCCATACTGGGGAAATTAAAATCTGCAACTTTTTGAAAAGTGCCTTTAAGTCTCATCCTCTTATCCTTTCTGCTTCCCATCCGTTCCCTAATATGGGGCTGTGCTGTCACAGTGCCAGTGGTGGAATGCAATTAGGCTTCTGTGCCCAAGTGAGCCCTTCCACGGCCCCAGACTGCTCCTATCTTGTTCACGGAGATAACTCCAGCGTGGGCGGAAGCCGCGTACCAGGTGCGAGATGTTCATGGCACGTCAGAGGCTCCTCTCTTCCCCTAAGGGCTGTGAAATCTGTTCAACAGCACCTGAAACATGAGGGAAACACATGACCCTAATCAACAGGACAGTCCTTGTAGTTACCCCCTTACTGTTAATGATTCTTCTTTTTAATTCCAATTTTGCATAATTCATTTCCTGATTTTCAAGGAAGGGCAAAAAGGATATGCAGTGGGATGCTAGAGCAGATTTATTCACTTACATGAGAATGAGTGAACTTGTACAGTTGCCAAATTGTTTCTTTTGACTAAAATCCAATTATCAACACTCATTTTTGCACCCAAGGGCAACTCTAAACTGTGCTTTCTGTCTCACAGTTGAGGATTTCTGCAGCATGAGAGAACTGCTGGGGTAGAACATTCCAGCCTGCTTCTGCTCTTTGTGACAAGCAATGTCTTAAGACCCAAAATAAGGCTGAATTGAATTGCCTGGGACTGTCTCTCACTGCAGTAATAGACTAAGACAGTTGTGTGTTGGTGCACTACACTGTGTAATTCCTTGGAGGTGGATTGTACAAAGGAAGTGAGCAGTGGCGAGGAGCACAGTCTATGCCTAAGGGCCCAAGTGCTGGGTTTGATGCCTGACAGCTCTGAAAAGAATTTTGACTCCTGCTGTTTTCACCCACTCACCTTCTTACGCAATTTTGCAGTCAGTCCTTGTCTAAGTAAACACGGAGTGACCAAGTACTGCATAGTGAAAAGGAGCTGAAAGAAAAACTCTAAAACCTTAATGTCTGCAGAACTAGTTTGCCTTTCCTCTCCTAACTTCAACTACTCTACTTACTTCTGCAGCTTCCTCTTGTTTTCATATGACTTGGGGCATGAACAAGTGTTATTTGGGAAGACCAATACAATGATTACTCATCAGCCCTATAATGATATAGGACTGTGCCTTGAGCTTAGACTTTTTGAAGAAAGTTCATAAACTGAAACTCAAGGCATGTCTAGTGTGACATAGCAAAAAGAAAATTAAAAGTTTCCTGAATCCCTTATCTGGAAAACATTTCTCACTGTGTGCCTAATCCAATGGGTCAGCTACTCTTGGTAGCAGTTAGAGATGCTTTAGTTAACCATGACTTCTTTTAAAAAAGAAAAAAACCTTTAGTTGTTTTGTAGCCTTCAGAGTCTCTGTGAGCTGAGGGATGGCTGCAGTTAATCAAAATTATTATGGCTAACTGATTGAATTATGGTTGGTTTTGAAGGGCCAGTATCTCCTGTTCTTTAGAATCTGACAGGAACAGTCACTGGTGGCAGAATCACATGTAAATTTGGGTGTTTGAAGGAGCCTGTAACATGAGGTGCAGAGTTCAAACACATGCTGGTATGGATGTGCAGAAGGGGCCTGGAAACGTTTCCAGGGTTGCATTTCGGAACAGGATTTAAAACACCTAAAATCACTGCCCGGAGAGCCCCAGGCTGGAAAAGGTGGTGTTTTGGAGCCACCGTCTGACTGTTTCACAGTATTGCACTACAAAGGTAATTTATGCTCGCTGATGTTCAGCACCTTTTTTTTAAAGGAACGTTTTTTTGCAGGATTGTTGCCCTTTGAATATAGTTCTGTAATGCTCTCCTGTGCAGTCCTATAGACTGTATGTAAACCTGTCCTGGATAGGGAATTGTCACTCCCTCAGCGGAACTCCTCCCCTTGGAGCCTTGTGAGCAAGGCTTTCTGTGCTTGGTACTGCCACCTGCACTCTGGCCTGGACTGATAGGGAGAGACAAAGTCGGCCAACACAAGTTCAAGGTCTTTGATGCAGAAAGAAGTGAATCTCTTCTGTGATGTATTTTGGTAACGTTGCAGCTGTTGTTTTATATTACTTGGGCACGGCTTCTTGGAGGAGTAGCTGAGGAGGCAGAGTGTGATGGGGTGACACTGTCCCTTCTCTCCACAGACAGTACTACTGGTATGATGAGCGGGGAAAGAAGATCAAGTGCACTGCTCCTCAGTACGTTGACTTCGTCATGAGTTCAGTGCAGAAACTAGTGACAGATGAGGACGTCTTTCCAACAAAATACGGTAGGGCCACTTCCGGGGGCTCTTTGGGGATGCCATCAGTCAAGTTGGTATGCAGCACGTGTATGAATACCAGACAGCTTTCTCACTTTTGTTTGATGGGTTTTAGTTGGGGCTTTTTTTGTAGTTTTCTTTCTTTGTGTGTTTCTTCTGTAGTTTTGTTTGTTTGGGGTTTTTTTTAAAGGAAGATTTTGTTTGGTTCATACTTGCAAATAAAAAAGGCTTACGCTCTCAGTGTATGAACTGGAGTCAAAGTCTCACAAACCCGACCCCTTTGCCTGTATTTCATCATTGGTACCCCCTTTTCTTCAAGCATTTTGAGATGATCTAGCCTGGGTTTGCAGAGGATAAAATTCTGAAAACAGTCTGCCTGTGTGTGTTCAATACAGCCTGCTGATAGCAGACTTCAACCTTCGTGTGGTTTTACTATTTCCATTAGAGCCTCAATGCATTAAGAAATGTGGGTAATAAATTGGATTGCTGGGAACGGGGCTTGCTTTCTTTGCCCAAGGCTCTGAAGCATTGTCTCTCAGAGTGTTTGCAGTCTGCTTTCCCTTACAAAGATTAAATAAGAATGTGATTTTTAAGAGCTGAAAAGCAATAGCAAAGTAATTTTAACTCAAATTTGTATCCTAACAAGATTGCTAAATGCAATGCCTTTGGTTAAGGGGAAGAAAATGGAAACTTGACGCTATTGTAGGTGGGCTTAATCAGGACTAAAAGCAGCTGGCTTTGTGAGCCACTTCAACAGGTAATTGGGAAACTAGGACATTACAATATAGGACGTTACAGTATAGAAAACATTGGGCTAGCAGCCTTTGCTTACAAGCAGCTTGATCTGGAAGGAGGCAGTTTCTTTCCCATTTGATAGAATTTCAACAGTGAAATGAGGGAACATGTTATATAAAGTTATGTACAAACTGCCACACACCACCAAGGCTTCCATTTTAGGATCTCTGAATTGGTGTTCTGGGGGAAAACCCACCCCTGGCAAGCTAGATAAAGACACAGATTAACCTCTCATTTTTACAGCCAGTAACAAAAAATGTAGTGGCTTTGAGGAACAATGACACTTGCTTCCTGATTTTTGAACCCTTGAGGTTTAAAATTTAACTTCAAATGAAAGTGTTTAATACCTCCTTAGACTTGCCCCCCAAATTCCTTTAAAGAGAGGATAACATGACACAGGCCCCTCAGGCTGTTTGCTCTATAGGGTGGGCTGGTTGCTCTTACCCACAGCTGAGCCCACCCAGATGCTGCTGTGGGGCTGACAGTGAGCAGCTGGTGCTCTCATGGTGTTTCTCCATCTTCCTTTCAGGCAAGGAATTCCCAAACTCATTTGAGTCCCTAGTGAAGAAGATCTGCAAGTACCTGTTCCATGTGCTGGCCCATATCTACTCCTCACACTTTAAGGAGACTTTGGCACTGGAGCTGCACGGACATTTAAACACACTCTACACACACTTTATCCTATTCATCAGGGAGTTCAACCTCGTGGACCCTAAAGAGACCACCATCATGGATGACCTCACGGAGGTCCTCTGCAGCAGCAGCGGGAGCAGCAGTAACGGGAGCGGCAACGGGAGCAGCAACAGCGCAGGAGCACAGAACCACGTGAAAGAGAGATGAGCCCTCCTGGCGGACCCAAACTAACATTATAAACGATATAATCTATTGTGTGTATGAGTATGTATATGTTCAGATATACATACAGGCATATACAGCGATGAAAGCTGACCGCAGAGATGCTGCCACGCAGGACGCGCAGTCGTACGGGGCTGTACGGAGCTTTGGGTTAATGCGCCAGCCGGCGAGAAGTTGCACCAGTTTTATTTTATTTTCTGTCCACTCCTCCTTTTACCTATTCAGATGGATGACGAGTGCTGTTTTTAGAGAAGAGTCAAGCTTGAGAGTGGGGCCACTCTTGGTTTTTTTAGTTGGTTTTTTTTTCTTTTTTTTTTTTTTTCTTTTTTTTTTTTTTTCTTTTTTTTTTTTTTTCTTTTTTTTTTTTTTTCTTTTTTTTTTTTTTTGTTTTGGTTGGTTGGTTGGTTTTTTGTTTTTCTTTCTTTGGTCTTGAGTGCAAGCCCTTTGGTCTTTCTAGGATGGTGATCCTGCCATTTAAAAAGTATCTATAATATTATAAGAAGTAACTTTTACTTTGAAGTGGCTTAAAATGCAGGTTTGTTTGGGGGTTTTTTTTGGGGGGGGGGTGGGGGTGGTTTTTTTGGTTTGGTTTTACGTAGACTGCCCCTTACCCTGCCAAAAGCTCCCCCATTGAGTGCATCTTGCCCGTTGTTAGCTTGGAATGGGAAGAAACTCCTGGCTTGACTAGAGTAGCAACTAGGGGCTTGCTACATGTTGAAAGTGGGCATGATTCTCCGCTTGTCCCATCTACTCAGTCACAAGGTGTGAACGTGCAAGAGGATCCACAAGCCTTTCTGCTTATTGCTCCTACAACATATATACTCTTTTCTCTGCTCCCCTGCCTCTTCTCTTCCCAGGCACACCTGCACAGGTAACAGGAGTGGGATCATTGCAGTCCAGAACCATGTGCGAGAGTCAGCACCATTCGCCTTCCCTAAGCAGAGGCCCGGGGAGAGGGGGAGAAGGGTATACTGAGTCAGTCACCGCCTGTGCTAGAAAGATGGCTGTTGGCATAAAATTATATTGTTGGCTTATTTTAGTTCATCTGTTCTATAATAATAAAAACAAATCTATCAGCCACAAGCTTTGTTTTTGTGTGTACAGCGTCAGAAGTCACCAGATTCCACCCCTAGAGCCGCCCTTCCACCAGTGAATGCTGCTTGCTCTGCTGGCAGCCAGCTTTATAAATAATGGGTTGTCTTCCACCCCGTGATCTTACATTTATAGTGAATTCCTTGCTTTTCCCAGTAGCCCTAGGAACTGCCTCCCCAGGGAATACAAAGATAAGCAACACTTGGTGAGGGGCAGGTTTCCTGTTTGTGCACACATCCATTCTGCAAACGCAGTGGGTGCGTGGATAGCTTGAAGCAAATACTGTATCCCAGCATCTCTGGTTACAGTGTTACATCAGTGCTGTATCTGGACAGGGATACGCCTTTCTTTCCTTCAAGTTTCCACTGAATTCTTGCAGTCTTTGTTTCCAGTTAGGGAAATGACAGATTTTGCTTGCACTTGTTCTTCTGTAAAAGCTGTGACAATTGTTTGCTACTGGTTTTGATCATTACCTGAGGCTTATGAATGATTAATAACTGACCTGGCATAAATCTGAGAAGGTTTTCCAGAATGGAGTCTGTACCTGTAGTAAAAGGCAGTAGAGAAGAGGAAGGTAGAACAAGTGCAAAGAAAAAAGCAAAGGAAAAGCATAACCAAGAGGTGAAATTAAAAAAAAAAAAACAAACACATAAAACCAAGAAACAAAGCTTGAGCAAGAAAGGACAAAGAAAAAGAAAAAGCACAAGCAAGAAAAAAGCTTGTGAAGAAGTGTGCAATAGTAACAACAGATCAGGATCTGTGCAAGTGAGAAAAAGAGTAACTCATGAAAGTGAGAAAAAGCAAAAAGTCATGAGCACAGGAGAAGGGAAGAGGAGGAGTGAGGGATGGGGAAGGGATTGAAAAGAACCTCAAACTCTGTGATGCCATTGTCCTGTGGTGTTTCTGGATTGTGGGTGCCGCAGTCTCAATGACGTTAATACAGTGTTCACTCCTTCTCCACCCTGTCCTCCTGCTACAGCCTCCCTGTCCAGACAAATATTCCCATTCAGTCTCCATGCTGATGTGAGCCTTTCTGTTGCAATTCCCTGCACTGAAGTCTGGAGGGAAAACAGGAGGTCAGCAGAAGCAGTCAGCACAGTGCCATTGGTAAGGCTCCTCTGCTGCTTGCCCTGAGAACACAGTGAAGTTCAAGGTAAGAAACTGAGAGCAAGAAACAGCAACTCAACCCCAAGTAACTCCTGGTAATTTATGATCTTCCTGTAAAAATGCATTTGCAGTTGTGTTCTCTAAAAGACTATTTAGACCTGAAGCATTTGAGAAAGGTTTGATTTGACCAAGAGGCAGTTCAGCCCTGGAAAGACTGACCTGGCTCCAGCTCTCAAGTTTCCAATCACAACACAGTGTTGTCTGTATCAAACATGAGAGTGACTATGCCTTAGCTTCCATAGGAGAACTGGCAGAACCTCGTAGGAAGTCTGGGAATGCATGTGTTGGCTCCAAGCAGCAAACAATTCAGCTGCCAGGAGAGCAGTGCAGTCCCACAGTACCGCTGGAAGAGCCTGCTGTTGTTCATGGCAGCTGTCCCGGCCTCACTCTGCAGGCATTTGAGATTCCTGAAAGCACGGGCGCTTCATCTGCCGGGGCAATCGCTTTATATTTTACAAGCAGTTAACAAGAACACAAAAAATGAATCCTGTTTTAGTGTGGCCTATCTTATTGGGTTTAACAGTGGGAATAAAGAAAACACAGAAATAGTGCCAACACCAATGTTCTTCCTGTCAGGAGTAAATGTTACTGTAAAGCTCAGCCTGAAGGCATCCAAGGGTATTTCAGTGGTTACTGAATTACAGTCTAGGAACTTCAGACACAGAAGTGCCACTAAGCCTTCAGAGCTGGTCAGTGACTTCCTCCCATGCTTAGAACATGGCACTGCTGCCCCACACTGTGAGCACTGAGCCTGAATTCACCTGGGACTAACAGGACAAGCTTGGGGCTTCTAACACTGACGAAATTATCATATTGTTGCTCTAAATATGCTTTGTAAGTTGTTTAAAGTGCTGTCAGAACAACAGAGACAACTTAATTACCCCATATTCAATACCCCCCTATCGAAGACAGAGCATACCATGGTTTGAGTGTTGCTAAATAAATAAAATACCACAGAAAAATAAGCAAACACTACTAGAAAACACCTTTATGAACCATCTAGGTGCACACCCACACATCCACCCTGCCATGCAGGCCTTTGGCAGCCTTTGCCTTGTCAAACTTGGCTTTACACCTGCCAGTGCAGAATCTCTGACCAACTTTCAGGCCTAAAACCCCAGCAAAGCACAAGCTGTCACAAGGCTAAAGTCTTTCACTTAAACCCAGCAATAGTCCTGTATGTGTTTTGGGGCATCCTGTTCTTGACATTGGGGTCTCTGCAAACATGAGCGATGTGCTGAAGAGCTGAGGTTGCATAAGTTTATAGCATATAAATAAATATTTATATAAATTTTTAGGGTGAAATGTTTTATCAAGCTTAAACTTTCCCCCATTTTGTCATTACCCCATAGTCTTTGAGGCTACAGCATCCTTAGGATATCCAAGCCTAAGTGCCTACAAATAAAAAGAGGAGGAAAATAATTTCTTTATCCATGCCCTTTGGAGTAAATACCAGCAGCAGGTAAGCAAGCACCAAGGTCAGCAGCTTGTGTCTGTCACAAGGGTTACCTCTGGCCCTTCAGGGACGAGGACACAGAACTGTGCCACCACATCTTTTGCACAAGCAGCCACTTGTACCTTTAACCTCAAGGGAATGAAGCTGTGTAGAGATCACTCCAGCAGCTTGCCCAGCCTTAAGAAAGGTCCTAAAGTAGCAAGCTGGAAATTGAGTCAGCCATCTTCTACTTCAACCCAGCAAAAGCAAAGCTGTGCCTTTCTTCCTTGCCTGGGGATTGCAGGAAGTTACCAAGTCAGAGATCCCACACCCATTTTATATGCGAGTAACAACCTCTTAATCAAGAGCACTAAGAAACTCAACCAGAAGACACCACTTTGTTGACAGGAAGATCATAGGATGAAGAAAGATGGCTCTGAGGTACCACCAGTTCTGGCCGAGTATGTGCATGGCAGGATGCTCCTGGAAGTGATCAGGGGCTAAACATGGATGCTGCCAGGTAACAAATAGCTCCTGCACAGCAGCAGGAGACTGAAGGACTGCCACAGAAACAATCAATCCCATAAAAGAACAAGCCCACTTTATGAAGCCTGCTAAGCATGCTGATCTCATCAAAGCCACGCTTCACCCAACAAGCCTTTGCTCACATCCATCATGGAACTTGTCCCAGCCAATTCTTAGCTCACCATTTCAGCTGTTAGCAGAAAGAACTCAAATCCAGAAATACTCTTCCATTATCTAAACTGCAGACAGAGGAGTAGGTTGTTGTTTTGTTCTATTCAAACCTACTAAACAACTGAAACCAATGTTTGTGCCTGTAGCACAAGTGGCAACACCAGGCAGTTTAAATGTAATTCTGTTGCCCAGTGGCTGTCAGTAGTCACAACACAGGGTTCAGTAGGGCTAAGTTATCCATGCTGCTGTGCCACTACCAGTCCCTGAATATAAACCCAGTACCTGAAGGATTTCAAGACAAATTTGGTATCTTTAACATGATAAAGACACTGCATGCAGTGCAGTGAAATCTTTCCAACTGAACTGTTGATATAACATGAGAAAAACACCAAACAGCTGGCAGAAAACCCTCAGTGTCCTAATGGGTCTGTATTCTTTTCATGGACAGAACTGTTCTGGTTGTGACAGCTGACATGAACAATAAGGCTTTTCAACGCTAGGTTAACATGTGACTTGGAGAAAACAGAAATTGTTGTGGCCAAGCACTCATATGAGAGAACACTCAGAGAGCTTTGTCTAGCCAAAAAAAGAAAAAAAAAAAGCAAAAAAAAAAGCACAGAAGCAGCACTAGCTAAACTTGTTTTTAATGTTGTCATCTGCTAATTATTTTCATTATTTCTAAAACTTAGGTATTAAAAAGCTCTGACACTTTCCCACACACCAGTGCAGGTAAGCTCACCTTCTCTCACAAAGTGGTGGAGGGTCCCTCACATAAACCTCCTCCTCCTCCTTTTAATGGTCTCTGGGATAATTCAAAAGAAAGAGTAGAAAGAGCCTGGGCTAGACAGGCTTTGTGCTCAGTGGAGAGCAACCCTCTGCAACATCAGCTCAGCTACAGAAAGGGCAAATGCCACCTCACAGAGGATTTCAGCTTCTGTGAAACCACTGCTTCAACCTGACATCAGTAAGGCTTAGAAGACACCTGCCCTGAAGCAAGTACTGCCCTCAAGGACTTCGAAAGGAAACCTAAACAGGGAAGACAAACTGGTCCTGGGCACTAGCCACTGATTTAACTCCCACTCTGAAACAATGGAGTAGTCCAGGTTCCCTCCGGAGGGCTTTAATGCCAGTGCAGGAGTTGGAGGTGAATCCCCAGTCTGAGACAGAGAAGAAAGGCAGCACAGCTCTGCAGCACCACGGACTTACCCAGCCCCAGAAGGACACACAGTGGTTACAGAGTCCTGTTCTGATCCTTTGTGTGTGCACTGAATTCCTTTAAGAAAGGCCTTTACTTTACAGTGCTAATTCCAAGTAGATGAAATTTCCTAAATTACTTGTTTCCCCCGTCTTAATTGCACTTGACAAAGTATCAGACACAAACAGCTGATTTCCACAGGGTTCATTCCCCAAATCATCTCAAGGAATATTCTTTCTGTTCCTAAGCATCAAAACCTAGGTAGAAGAGCTACTCTGCCATGAAAAGGTAGACAATGAAATAGCTCTTAACAGGGAAATTGATTCCACTAAAAATTTTACTTTTATGAATAAGGAGAACCCTGTGCTTGGCTCTACTTAAAAAGATAATCCAGAACA
This sequence comes from Platysteira castanea, assembly GCA_013397175.1. Taxonomy (NCBI): domain Eukaryota; kingdom Metazoa; phylum Chordata; class Aves; order Passeriformes; genus Platysteira; species Platysteira castanea. Next base: position 874,132 of record VYXC01003453.1, read on the forward strand.
GAAAAGTGACATTGGATAACCCAATATATTCACCTGAAATCTATGCAAAACCTGTAACAGAAACCTCTGTGTCCTTTTCAGCCAGGTTTACTGACACTCAATAATTTAGGAAAGTTTATTTGAATCCTTGTGGCTATAAAACCTGTCTTAGCAGGAGTAAATATGAGAAGCAGAAGACAAATTGTGGCTGAAGACCAGCTGTACCCACTACAGCAGAACTGTGACAACTTCAGCTACTTTAAGAACGTTTTTGAGAGAGCACAAATAATAATACACATATTTGAATAATCTTATCAGTTTAAAACTGATTTAAACTGGCTTAAATGAAATCTAGAAAGCAGATGCTGTGATCTGATCAGAGCATCACAGACACAGCATGTGAGGATGGGTAGTTCCCAGCAAATATTAAAACAAGATGTGCATCAAGACCTCAGTAACATCATTGATCACTCATTATTGTACCAGTGACATGGTCTGCAGAAGAGCAAAAAATCATTTTTTTCCCTTGAATTTGCACCTATTGGTGCAATAAAGCTTGTGCACAGAGTCTCTCATTTCACCCCAGAGGATGACATTAGGAAGCAGACAGCAGGAAGGTCGTCAGGCACTGCAAGCCAGCATTTGTCAGCATCCTGCTGCCGAACAGAAATTTCAGTTTGAAGCCAAAACACTTGGGAAGAATCTCTACACAATCTGTAGGGCAAAAGAAAGCAGACACACAATTCCCAGCTGGACAGGTAAAGCGCCTTCCACACGAGATTTTCAACTACAAAGCCACTACTGGCGTTCAGGGCTTAAGGCAGATCAGTTCAAGCTCACACGAAGTCAGCACTGAGGCACCAGAAGACTGCAAGGTGTCACCTGAATCCCAAAACCTGGTCCCAAACAATTCTGTGCTGCACAGAGATACAGGACACATTTTTATCCTGCCCTCCCACCTTTCTTCTGCCTGCATCAAACCAGTACATTGAATTTAGTAACAAGATGGCAACCCGGTGAATGAAGTTAATCTTCTGGTGTAACCACTGCTTAAACGCGAAAGCACAACAAATACTCCAATCCATCAAGGAATTTTGATTGGATTAGAAGCCCTCTGTGCTCCATCATAATCTCCTTGATGAAGGCAAAAAGCAAAACTACAGCTGGAGAAGAGATTAAAGCCCCCATTAGCAGTGTTTAATTATCTGTTATTACTGGATTAACATTCATTTCTGATCCAGGTGCTCCTCAGATAAAGAGCTCAGGTGGTTCATAACAGCACTGCTTTATTCTGCAGTGGAAGTCTTCTGGCCCAAGAATTGAAAACATGGGCTCTCTTTATTTAAAGCCGGGTCTCTGAAATGAAGGAAGCTTGAGCAAGACTCCATCTGCCTGTCCCTTTTTTGTGCCTACCTCAAACTTTTGAACTGTTGCCTGAGTTCAACCAGCCTGGAAGACAGGCAGGAGTTTTGATTCAATTCGAAAGTTTTCACAAGTTTTGCAGAAACAAGCAACTATTAGAAGGGGAGAAAGAGCCTGCAAATGAACCCCTAAGTTTCCCAAGTAAGGAAAAAATTGTGGCCTGTGTTCCCATGGTACTTGATGTCAAAGAACCCTCACAAGAACACACACTCATAAAAGTCCCCAAAGACAAAGGGACAGAGAGCTCAGAATTACCCACAAATCACAAATTGCGTGACTCTAGCTTCTAAAAGGCGGGCATTTGTTTCACTGCTTGCGTAAGTGGGACAGTCTGTGTGATCCAGACTTCCTCTGCAGTCTCTCAGTTGGCAGAAACCATGCTGGATCTTGGTGCTATCCCACAAGAAAGACAAGAAATGCCAAAACAACTTTCCTTTCATTAACAAAGATAGAAATGTAGCCTTTGTGTCTGAGAAGAGCTAAAGTGATGTGCTGAGAAACGTAAGATCCTGTCTTAGGGGACAGGCCCCTGAGGAGGTTTGCAGACCTGGTCACTGGAATGTGCTGTTGCTAGGTTAAGATCTGGATTCAAGTTTCGGACCAAGCCACTGAGTTCTTCTGAGAGAATCACTGAATTGCTCTTCACCTCCGTTCCTGAGTCTGTATGAAATGGACAACAGATACCTCTTTCCCTTTTCCTTGTCTGTCACACCTACGTGGGGAAAGCTTGTCGCTTGCTGCAGGTACCACAACAGACTCTTGGTTTTTGTGTGCTATTGAAACACGCCTCAGTAATGTCCCACAGTATTTATCTGTCCAGGCGCCTGTGGCAGCGGCTCTAGTTGACCTTTCCCTTTGAGCAGGACAGGGCTGTGTCTGGTTCTTCTCCTCCTGAAAACAGACTCTGATGTTTAGCTGTGACCCTGTCACACCAAGTGAATGCTGTCATGTCTCTGCAAAGCTACAGAGAAGCTACACACGCTGGAGAGAGGCACATCCACACCTCTCTCTCCTCCTCTCCTGCCTCTGCACAGCACCGCTGACAGCTGGCACATGGTACAGCTTGTAAAAGTCTTCAGGAAGCAAAGAAAAAAAGGCAGTGTCTTTGCTACCTTGTCCTCTCTGAGGAAGGGCCTGTGTTCTAGACATTGTTCTCTAGGCCAGACAATCAGCAGGGCATTGTACAAGGCCCAGCACAAAAGCTCTGCAGCACAACTGTCTCACATAGTGGGTGACACCATATTCTGTCTCTCTACAGGATTTTTGCATGCTACAAAACGTTTCTTCACCCCTCTCTTGTGGAAAGCGGAGCAGCAGCAGCTGTGGAAGCAACAGGCATACTGGAAAGTTTATGTTCATGCAAAACACACAGTTTGTCTTTCCAAGTGACACCACAGCACTTGGTTCTACCCATTGCCACTCACGCCTCGGGGGCTGTGGTAAAGCTTTCATGCCGGACATGGCCAGTGCTGCTCCGTGTGTTCTGGCTGACTCTGTCCCTCTCCCCCAGAGATGGAGCAGGAAAATGCAAGTAGAAACTGCACATTAACACAGCCTGGGGACAATGAATCAGAGACCAAGCTCAGCTACACACATGGCTCAACAAGTAGTGAGCCCTTCCCATTACAGTACAAGTTAAGGTGACAAAAGCTCTTTGTTCCCCTTTCCCAAATGAGATCCTTTGGCAGCAGCTTTCCTCATTCTGGCTAACATTCTGTCAGGCTCTCCTCTTTCATCCCTTTTGCTAAAGCAAATTTGCAGTGCAACTCCACTGAAACTGAACGTCAGGGTTGTATCTGCTTTCACACCTCTTTATGAAACCACAGTCCACACACTTCCAAACGTATCTTGCAGAACAGCTTTTAGAACTATTTTTTTTTAAGTAAATGGCTGCAGCTGGGCCTTGTTCAGGCCACTAATTGAAAAACAAGCCCCACATGCTAGCAACAAGATAAAAGCTAGAGCTAGTGCATCAAACTTAATTAAAACTGCACTTAAAGTTAGAATTTTCTGAAAGTTTTCACTTTTCTCCAGTGTAAAATGCTCACACCAACATAGAAACTGGGCTGAAGCTGACTGGTTTACAGCAAGCCCACTTTAAATTCTGAGACTCTTCATTTTAGGATCTGAAGGGAGCACTGCTCTGAACTCCCAGGTTTCACAAGCCACAAGAGTCCCATACATTTCACCAGTATGTGCCTGGTCAAGGTTCTGAGGAACCTGCCAGCAATTGCTGAGTCACTATTTGTTCATAAATGATAATTAAGAAAAGCAGAGAATCTAGGAAAGCAGATAAAATGCAATGTAATAGCAGAGGAAAAACTTGGGGAGCTGAATACCAATCCTGTGCTGGAAAGTCACCTTCCTGTGAGATATGGCATGTTAATATCTGTGTGCAGAACCTGATGGAGCAGCAAACAGAGCCCATTTTGGTCAGGTCTCCCCACCACCACAGTGTGGTCTCAAGTTGAGCACTGACTCCTTCACCACTGACTCCAAGCACAGTCACTTGCAACACCAAGCCTGAGCAAACCAAACCAAACCAAACCTAAATTAGAAACAAGGAAACAGCAGCATGGACCTTTACCTCCTTCTTTGAATGCAATTCATAGTTCAGCCAATGCAGGTCAGATGTGGGTGCTGGGGTCATCCCACAACTCTGTAACACCCAAGAATAGGGCTGCCAGCACCAGGAAAGCCACCAGCTCTGATGTCAGGTGCATTGCAGGCTGCACAGAGTCTATTTTACAGCTGGATATCACAAACTATTTAGCCTCACGCACTTATTTATGTTATATATTCAACACAAGACAAGGAGCAGTGAAGGGAAGAGAGTTGTGCTTTCCCTCTCACATAGCTACTCTCACTTACAAAAAAGAACGAGCAAAGGGCATTCTGCTTTACTGCTTATTCAGACCAGGTAAGATTTCAGTCCCCTCTGTAAAGGGCCGACAAAGCCACATCATTGTGCCATCCAAGTATCTGGTAAATAAACACCTTCACATTGAAGGGTTAAGGCTGTTACTTGAACCTACTTCTGGATTCCCTATAGGAGAATACACTTCAGAAAATTAAGATCAGGACTCTACCAAACCCACCACAGACCCCTGTGCTAGGTCCAGGTCTCCTCTGCACAAAGTGACACTTTTGAGCTACCTGAGTGCAAGCAAAAGAAGGTACTCGACTCTGCAGTGTAACAGCATCTGAATAGATCACATCAGGAAGGCTCTATCAGCAGCCAGCAACTTCAGGGATCCACAGCAAACTGGCTGTGTTTCAGACAAAAGAGTTTCCTGTTCTATGCCCAGATTCTGCTCAACTGCCGTAAACCAGGAATAGTCTCACAAAATTACTTACTTCTTATTCCAGACATTTTAAAAGCCATCCCCAAAGCTCTTTGCAAAGGAGATGCTGCTGCCTTCCCCAACTTCTTTACCTCTGCAATTAAAAAAGGGGGAGCCACCCACTGCCACACATCCAGCAAAAGCCAAAGCCAGGACACTGCAGTCCCAGTCCAGCCCTCTTCCCAACCATCCTGCTTTTTCCACCACCCTATGCAGAGGCCCTGCTGCTGAGAGGTACCACAGTCCCTCAAAACACTGGCCTAAAGCTCAGTAAATGGGGACCAGCCTTTGTCCCGAGGCCTTTTTTTTTTTAAGCTCTTATGTAAACACAAATTTCTACCTACTCAATACCCATTTCTGCTCTTATTGTTCAACTTGGTGCTAAAACTGAAGGCTCTTGGGCAGAGAGAAACAACTTCCTATACTGTGCTTATGCACAAGAGTTTTGATCAGGAACCCTATGTGAACTGGAGTTCATGGGCATTCCCTTAAAGTGAATGGAAATCTCAGCCAGGATTCCATCTCTTACCTAGTCCTACAAATGGCTTGTCACAAATCCTCAAAGCATCCCTAATGAATGTAGCTCCAATACATTCCCTGACACATTCTTGCACCTAACTGTGAGCAGCATGATTCAATAAACCAGACCAGAACTATTGAAGTCATTTGCTTCAGACAGGAGAGAAATCACTACTCCATGGTGCATCTTACAAATAACTAAACTTGACCAAAGCAATTGTCACAAACAGCATAACACTGGGATCTAATTCCAAGTAACTCCAGAGTGAGTCAGGACTGCCTTGTTTCAGCTTAGTTTCCTCCATTCTGAAATCTGATTTTACTTTCAGAACAAGGATGTCCTGCAGAGGAACCATCCAGAACACACACTGCAAATTGAAGCAGCTGTCTCAGTGTGAATACTTTTCAAGAGCATCTGAGACCTTACACTAAACACGGCTGCTTTTTCTGACAGTTCTTCTAAAAGCTAGAAGTGCTTCCTACACCAAGGCTTGCTACTTCCCTAGACCAGCCTGTTTTCCTTCTCTTCTGGACAACACGGAGAGAAATGTGTCCCATCCCCAGGGCTGGGCCAGTACTGCCTTCCAGGCCGAGGAACATCCACGTAAGAGAGAAAACTCTACAGAAACACAGAAAGTGCAACAAAGAGCAGGTCAACAAGAAGCTGCGGAGCAGATAAATAAATTTCTCTCCTCGGCAGCTGTTTTTGGAACAGGTTGTCCAGACAGGTTGTGCAGCGTCCACCTTGGAGGCACTGAGAACGCAGAGGGGCACAGCAATGAGCAGCCTGTTCTGAGCACGTCCCTTCCAGCCTCAGTTGCGGTGTGGTTTTGTGATGCACGGGCGGACCTCTCTGCCCAGGCAGAGGTCCCTGGCTACACCGGAAACACCCACCCTGGCTGCAAGCAAACTCTTCCTTCTGCTAATGCCGCTGATGAAAGCGCGTGTCTTCCCTGACCTTGAAGCTGTGTTATCTCCTTTGGCTGCGAGAAGGTGATAATAGCTCCTGACAATGGCAAGAGTCAGCTCTGAGCCGGCGGAACAGGAAATCCCATTTCTCAAGCCCTTCAAAGCCTGCCTGGCACAGTTTCTCTCAGCAGCACTCAGTGAGATTACAGCACTAAAAATAACCCTCACAATAAGTTGTGCATTTAGAAGAAGAAAGGACTTGCCCTCATTGTGGGTTTCCCTTCCACTTGTGGCCTCAAGTATCCCCAGACAGCTGAACTACTACGGTTTTGTTCTCCAAATTAAGCAGGAGCTGCAGCTGTTGAAGTGGTTTTAAATAAAATAAGAAGATTAAAGGGTACAACAAAGAACTAAGATACTTCCCAGTTTTTAGACAAGCGTCTCTCTTCCCTCCCTGTTGTCTTCTATAATAAGAAACTCAGAGCTAAATCTCTTCCTCACCAAAACACTCTGCCCTTTTACGAGGAGCTCACATACAATTGGTTGTATACAGCTGAAATGAAGCAAAGGTAGGGGGACCAGTCCTGCAGACTTCCTTACAGAACACAGTCCCTGGGGGCGTTATGCTGCGGTATTTAAGAAGATGTCCGAGCCTGTTGGGTTAAAGGCACTGTCTGAATCATCAGGAAAGAAGGCATACCTTGTAACAGCAGGCATAGAATTAGTACTGCCAGGAGGCCTCACAGAGTTTCGTTGTCTTTACAAACGCTGTCTTTGCCTATGCCCAGTGAGAGCCATTAAAGCTCAGTCATTTGCACCCGATCACTTTCATTAAAGCCAGCCTGACTACTGAGGAAATTGCCCCACATTCTTTGCAAGGCTTGGACAATTTGCATTAGTGCTATTCAACAAAACCAACCTCTTGCTCAGCCCCCGGACTGACATGTGGCAATGAGGTTTATCTTCCCGACTGTGGGCTCAGCTGCCCGTTTGATGCGTATACACCGTCTAGTGCTTTATATAGCACGTGTCAGGTACTGGCTCAATTAAAAACTGTTCACCTTAAGCACAAACACATTTTTCACGTACGCATATGTCTAAACAAAGTTAACATCCACTTGCAAAACAGACAAACAGAAAATGCCAGCTGGAGTATTACACACTCACATTGTCTTCAATTTAGTCCTGGAAGGTCCTACACTGTGTTGTTCCACCCGGAGGAAATCAGACAGATGAACTTTAAACCCAGGAAGTTTTTTAGCTGCTGAGTCCAAAGAGCTGCAGAGCTCAGAACCTCACCTAACAAAGTGCAGGCGGCATAGCTCACAGCATCTCATCAGCCATCACCTGGGATGGGGTTTGGATGAGGACAACAGCCCCCACCTGGCAGCAGAGACAATCCAACTGCCTCAGTCACAGGGGCAGGCCAAAATCCCCAGCTACATTTACTACTTGCTTTCAGATTTAAGCTATAAAATAAGAAGGGTGTTTTGTGGACAACAGTTTAAATATAAACTCTGTTTGGTCAGAAGCACAGTCCCTCCTATGCACTACAGATGGTAATATGGCACCATGTAGCAACAGACTGTGTGATAACATGGCCAAACAAGAAGCAGAATAAATCTGGACAGGCCCTAAGCATGAGGTCCTCCACTTTGCAAAACCATTATTTTCTTCTTATAGCTTTTGAAGACCATTATTAGCAATCCTGGGGATGCTAATTGTGCATATTACTGGAGATATGAACAGATCACCTAAGTTCATGAACACTGCTGAGGAGAGCAAAACAGAAAAAGAAGCAGCATACACCTGCTGTCACATTGCCCTTAAATCCCATTTGTCCTGTCTTACACTGCAACTGAGCACATCCTTCAACTTACAGAGATGCAAATGATATACACCTAGTTCCCAGTTCTGGGTTTCCAGTGTAACAGAGACCAAATCCTACAGCATTTGTGATTCTCCTCATCTTTTCATCTTTGTCAGCTCCTCCACTGCCCTCCAGTTTTAGCAGACCAGTGAATCCCCCAAAGACCCTATGAACACTCTGGCTTTTTCCTAGATAAGAGTATATTTTGTATGGCTGCTGCCTGGGTGCTGCCTGGCAGGGCAGAGGCTCCCCAGCCACCCTCACCTTGCCAGAGCATCCCTGAGGCCCAGACGGCACTACAGAACCTTCCAGAAGGTCTCCTCCTGCCTTCCCTCCCTGGTGGGCGCTGCCTGCCCCTCACAGCCTCCGTTGGCGGGAAACCCGGCCTGGCCTGGCCAGGGCAGCTCTGGAGAGGGGACACAAAGGGGGACACAGAGGGGGACACGTCTGGAGCTGGCCGGGCTGTGGTGAGAGCTGGGCCAAGGTGTGCTCAGGGCCATGGCTCAGCCCTGCTGTGAGCCTGGGCCTGCCGCACTCTCCCAGCCATGTGGGAAGCACCTGCTGCTGCCGGGGATGCACCAGCCAGGCCAGAGCCCAGGAGCGGAACTGCTGGGTGCAGCTACAAACCCAGAGGAAAGAACGGAGAGCAAGGTGTGACAAGCCAGCAGCCACACAGACTGTCCGACCAGCCAGCAACAAACCCCACACCCACACAAGCCAGGGACGTACCTGAGCAGCTTTTTCAAATGTATGTGACTGAGTGTTTCAGGCAGGGAGGGTGCAGAAATCCTTCCTATTGCTAAATCTGGAAGCAACGCGAGAAACTCAGGTTAGAGATGAGAACAATCACATGCAGTCAGAGTTTTCGGTACAGTGGTTTCCATCCAGACCAGATCTCAGGGGGTGCGACTGCTCTGAAATTTGGATTAAGCTTTTGGAACACATTACTGCGGAAAGCCAGGCCTACAGGGTTGAGCTGTCCTTGCTCCTCGGACCCCGGCGTTAATTCCACGGCCAGGAGGATGCTGCCTTCCTTCAGCTGCCATCTTCAGCTCCTTCGGTGCAGGAGGCCGTGCCATGGTACTTACCGGCTCTGGCACTGGCCAGAAGTTTGCTTTCATGGACATAAACAGGACACTCAACAGCTGGTATCTTTACTGAATGAATTTATTGGTTTTTGAACTAAAGTTGCTCACAGTTATTTAACAAGGGATACATCAGATTTTTTTGTCCATTTCAAACCATTAAATAATGTCAGTTTGTGTCTGTATATGTGTGTGCGCGCGTGTGTGTCTTCAAAGTACAAAATAGGAAGGATAACAAGAGGTATTGCTTTCATTTATTCTTATATCTTGTGTAAGTAATCCCCTTCCTGCTTGTACCACATGGGTTTTGCTGATATAGGTATTTTTAAATTATTATTATTATCTTGTATTGAAATCCCAGCCTTTTGTAGAGGTACAATGTAACAGAAGCATCAAAATCTATACACAAGGGAAGAGAAAAGAGGGAAAAGAAGGACGGGGGTGATGGGAGGGGAGCTCGGAGGAGAAGTAGAGAGAGGGCAGAGGCAGGAAAGACAACGAAAGCAAAAGAGACTAATTTACAGCAATGTCATGCAATTAAAACTGCCCCCCTCTCCTGCACCCTTGCCTCCCCCCCTCCCCAGCC